>CM056204.1:9524537-9582037 GCA_029692085.1 Gymnothorax javanicus
TGGTACTTGCCGTGGTAGCTCTATGGGAGAGGGCTGGTACTTGCCGATGTAGTGATAGCTCTATGGGAGAGGGCTGGTACTTGCCGATGTAGTGATAGCTCTATGGGAGAGGGCTGGTACTCGCCGATGTAGTGATAGCTCTATGGGAGAGGGCTGGTACTTGCCGATGTAGTGATAGCTCTATGGGAGGGGGCTGGTGATAGCTTATGGGAGAGGGCTGATGTAGTGATAGCTCTATGGGAGAGGGCTGGTACTTGCCGATGTAGTGATAGCTCTATGGGAGAGGGCTGGTACTTGCCGATGTAGTGGTAGCTCTATGGGAGAGGGCTGGTACTCGCCGATGTAGTGATAGCTCTATGGGAGAGGGCTGGTACTTGCCGATGTAGTGATAGGGCTGGTACTTGCCGATGTAGTGATAGCTCTATGGGAGAGGGGCACTTGCTGGTGATAGCTTATGTAGTGATAGCTCTATGGGAGGGGGCTGGTACTTGCCGATGTAGTGATAGCTCTATGGGAGAGGGCTGGTACTTGCCGATGGGTGTAGTGATAGCTCTATGGGAGAGGGCTGGTACTTGCCGATGTAGTGATGGGAGCTGGTACTTGCCGATGGGAGGGGAGGGCTGGTACTTGCCGATGTAGTGATAGCTCTATGGGAGAGGGCTGGTACTTGCCGATGTAGTGATAGCTCTATGGGAGAGGGCTGGTACTCGCCGATGTAGTGATCGCTCTATGGGAGAGGGCTGGTACTGGTGTAGTGATAGCTGGGAGTGAGGGCTGGTACTTGCCGATGTAGTGATGATAGCTCTATGGGAGAGGGCTGGTACTTGCCGATGTAGTGATAGCTCTATGGGAGAGGGAGAGGGCTGGTACTTGCCGATGTAGTGATAGCTCTATGGGAGAGGGCTGGTACTTGCCGATGTAGTGATAGCTCTATGGGAGAGGGCTGGTACTTGCCGATGTAGTGGTAGCTCTATGGGAGAGGGCTGGTACTTGCCGATGTAGTGGTAGCTCTATGGGAGAGGGCTGGTACTTGCCGATGTAGTGGTAGCTCTCTATGGATCGCAGGTCGTAGATGTGTTCTCTGGCACTGGTGACGACTCGCTCTGACCCATTTCTGATGAGGTACGACAGCAGCAACAGGGACTGGGGACAGAGTTTTAAGGAATGTTAGGGAAACATTGAACACGCATTCAAAGATGGCACATTTTGTGCTTAGCATAGGCTTTTATCCAAAGCGAGGTCCGATAAGCCCAACAGAAGGTCACAGGAACAGCTATACAACACAGGTAAGATGAAGTACCATTCACATATTTACAGCCACAAACCAAACACCCACCAACATTCAACACAGTGTGAGTGTTTCAGTGTGCGCGCTTGTGTGTGATGTGTCCGTAAGTGAGTATGCTTGCGAACATGTGTACGTGTGTGTGTGTGTGTGTGTGTGTGTGAGTGTGCATGCATGTGTGGTAACACTACTTTCATTCAGTTTCTCTGAAATCAGCCCTACTTCGGCTGCAATGGGGCAAGAAATTTCCACAAAATTCCCAAGGGAAGTAGATTTTGGGAATTTTGGAAATTCTGGCCAATACCAATCAAGGCTTCAGTCATATGGAGAAACCCAAGCACTGTGAATTAAATAAATAAACGGCAAGATTCGCCCCAGCAGTGTGTGCGCGCATAGGGGGCTGGAGGAATTGTGAGAAACGGCCCAAGCCGCAAGGTTAGCCAAATATGCAAATGAGGGCATCACCAGCTCATGCACCTGGAAATTATTCCTGACCCCCATCTCACACAGGTACATGACCACATCTTTGCCTTAATCACCCAACATGCTCTCAAACTCTCCTGACTATATGAGTTAATAATAGTATATGATATAATTACTATTATATCGAGGGTTTGGAGAGCAATGGTTACATGTCCATTTAAGAGGTTTTGAGAAAAATTGATTTTTAGGTTTGCAAATGTTCTATTTAATCAGGTACATCCTTTACACCAGTTTTATGTCAGTCACTCTTTTACTGCATGGTTCAGAAGTATACTGAACATGTAAGTTTTCATAAGTGTGGTACCGTGACATCATGGCCAAAATTACCAAAATGGACGTCACCTCCGTGCTCCAACAATTCTAGCACTTCATGTGACATAACACAATGGTGATAGATTGAAGTTAAGTTTGTTTGCAATGGAAGACAGATGATTCTGTAATACTATTCATGTTTATTCATCAAAATATCAATGTTTAATTCTTACAAGAAGATTTTTTTTTATTTATTTTTTATCTATTTAACCCTTATTTAACCAGGGAAGTCCCGTTGAGATTGAAATCTCTTTTTCAAGGGAGCCCTGGGGGTTGAGGTGGGGCGGGAGAGGGCAATTTGCACAGCCAATTGGATCAGGGGATGATTAGGTGGCAGGTCGAAAGAGCCAGGTTGGAACTTTAGCCATGACACCGGGGAACCCTCTTCTCTTATCGAAGAGTGTCATAGGATCTTTAATGACCACAGTGAGTCAGGACCTCGGTTTAACGTCTCATCCGAAAGACGGCGTCTCCTTCAGGACAGTGTCCCCGTCACTGCACTGGGGCATTGGGGATTATTCTGCCAGAGGGAAGATCGCCACCTACTGGCCCACCAACACCTCTTCCAGTAGCAACTTGGTTTTCCTCGGTGGTCTCCCATCCAAGTACTGGCCAAGCCCACACCTGCTTAGCTTCAGCCACGCGGCTGGAGCAGATGGAATAGTGGTATGGCTGCTGGCATACCACAAAATGAAAATGTGAATTCTGTTTAAAACTGAGGCGCATGGACATATAATTATTGTGCTCCAAGAATTAGCTGATAGAAATGTGTGACAGGAGGTAAAAATCTCAAAATCACAAAATTTGGACTTATCACCATTGTGCTCCAAACCCTCGATGTATAATGTAAAAAAAAAACAATAATACGTACTGCATACTTCATCTCTCTCACACTCAGAAGCCCTCTGTCTCCCCCTGCTGTGCTCCCCCACTCTCCCTCTCCATCTCTCCCCCTTTCCCTCTCTCCCACGCTCTTCCTCTCCCCAGCAGGTATCTCACCTTATAAACTCGTCTCCAGTTCTTCTTGTTATCCTTCAGCATTCGGGCCCACAGCATGTTCATCACCTCAGGGAACTGCTCGTACATAAAGGTGGCCCTGCAGGGGGTTTGGGGGCCCGAGTTAAACCATTACAATCACCCGGCGGCAGGAAACCCAGCCTGGGGAGGAAAACGAAAAGCGTTAAGACCTCGACGCGAACGAGTTTTTCGCCGCGACGACAGATTACATTCAAAGTCAATGCAAAGACGCCAATACAATTCGCGTTTTGCATTGACTTTGAATGTAATCTGTCGTCTTAAAAATTCGCTTGCAAGGTCCGTGTGAAAGCGGCTTTAAGCTACACCAGCAGACTTAAGTCTGAATCCGAGACTGAACAGCATTATTTTACTTCATTTTCTCTGAGTTCTTTGATTTTACTGCCTTCATTTTTGCATCTAAATCACTTAACGTTTTCCATGTATTAACGGTTCTTATAATACCCGTTTTGGGATCTTATTCCTGTACTGAGAGATGTAAAATTAAGTTTTTATCCCACTCTGCAATGCATTCAGGGATGTCTGTAAATGTAGGACGACCTTAAATATCAAAAGTTTTCAACGGAGATTCTGCTCTTCTGTATTTTAAAATGCCTTTCACCTGGGCGACCGAAAACGCCCAGTAAAAGGGAGGCAGCATTATTTCACAGTGAAGTACGTGTAATAACGATAATATAAGAAGGCATCGCCCCTCTCTGACTGCCCCTGTTCCTGCAGACCATCATGCATCCATCACCGAGCTGCTTTCCTGGGATCAGAGCAGAATTTAGCCCAGGCTAATCAGTGTTTAACGACTTCAGAAACAGTTCATGACCATTTTTACTTTTTACAATACTTTTACCCATCCTGAACCAATCAAAATAATTCACAATGCATTTGAGGAATATGTTAAGTATATTTATTGTGATTTTATTATCAGGGTTATTTTTTATGATGATCATAATTACCACATAACACTACATGAGCAGCGAGGAAAGGCCATTCAACCCAACAAGGTTCGCCATTTTCCCATCGCTAAAGTGAACCCAAAACTTCAGATACTCAAGGCCTAGATGGTATCTAGCACTACCATCAAGCCTGGTCTTGAAAAATCCATTATTACTGATATAGGTTTTGTTTATCATTCCCACCATCAGTAATAATAGTAATAATAAGGACACTCACCTGGCAATCTCCCCCATCTGCTGCCCGGAGGGACCCCAGGGGTCATCGTTGGTAGCTTCTCGAACCTTGGACTCAATCTCAGAGTAGTTCATCACCACGTTGGTGCTGGGAAGGTAAAGACAAACAGAGCGAGGGTGTTAAATGGAGGATCTCTGCAATGGAGAACAGTACAGCATACAAAAATCTAAAGGAGGCAGTTTATTCTCCAACGGACTAAAATTCAGGGACATTTCAGAAGAGGTGGATGCAAAATACAAAATAACACCTGATCCCTACGGGAGACACAGCAGTGCAGCCGACAGACGCAAGCACAGGATTCCTGACCCCAGGTCATTGCACGAGGGGCAGAGTAGGGGAATTGAGCCAGGAAATCTCGTAACAATAGGAAAGCGCTGATTCACAGTGAAGCAGAGATGAATGATGTACGGGACAGGTCGATTGGAGTGAATAGAATGGGTGATTCAGTGACAAAAGCCTAGTGAAGGCGGAAAATGGAGATCGTTTTTGCTGGGGTGCACTGGTGACAATTTGTTTTCCATGAATCAAGAAGGCAAAATGGGATGATAGGAATTTTAATCGTTGTCATCAAAGTTTTGTTCCACCCCTAAGGGAGTTTTCAATTGACTTACATGGGCTGAGAACTTCCTTATTAAATTCTTACCCATAATCCATTATGAGGCCATTCACCACAAATGTAATGTTTGCCAATAGTAGCTACCATTCATTTGTATGAGCATTTCAGTCAAAGCTGGTAACTGACCAGAGTTGAATTCAGTCAGAGACCGTACATGAAACTGAACTACATTACCCACAATGTACTTTGTTGCAGCCCCCTGTCACTTCCTGTTCAAGGTCAGGCAAGGCTGATCTCTCCTGAAAAAGCAGTGCTCTCAGGCATATGTAAATAATTTAAGACTTAATCCTTTTTAGCATGGCTGCCACGCAGCAGCAAAAACATAATAAAAAGATTAAAGAAAATAAACAGCCAGTTCAACGATGTTTACACTTTAAACACCAGCGCTTAAGAAAAAAAAGAAAAACGAACTGTCTTGGAAAATTGCCATCAGCCAGCGCCACAAAATGAGACCTTGTACCATTTTACAGAGCCCCAAAGAGCTGGGGAGTGACCCAATTTAAGCACAAATCAAAAATGACATTAAACATCACTGAGTCATAGTGAGCACAGGCCAATATAAGAAATGCAAAACCTGTTCTCTCTCAGCAATCCAATGTAACATATAAGTAAATAACTGGCAATAACTTTAATAATGCCAGATGTTTGAAAAATGTTGGTGGAGGGGGGATGGGAAATTCAGTGCCCTCATCAGCCTGAGAAATACAGGCTCCCCCCTCCCCCCTCCCCCCTACCCCAACCCTTCATCTGGGCCACTAAGAGCAGTGTTTCAATCAGCATCGTCACTGAAGACAGGAAACCCTGATGGATCGATTTCACTCTTACTCTCACACGACATACGATACATGCAGGGGAGGGAGGGAGGGAGGGAGAGAGAGAAAGAAAGAAACAACACACACAGATTCGGAAGGAGTAAAAGGGGAGAGACAGAGAGAAAGATGTGATTTGTGCTGTTATTGCTGACACCTTTATTGCTACACTTTGGCAACATGCATTTAGAACCACGTTACGACTGTGCAGCGTTTGAACTGAACTGAGTTGAATCGGGAGAGAGAGTGAAGGGGAAGTGTGGCAGAGTCTTAATGTGACCTGGCTGTGCAAATGACAGTACAGATGCATTTATGCACTCAAAACCACATCACATCACATACTCAAGTGAGGCCAGGCCTTTCCAATCTCTTCCATTTACAACATCATCCTATACACACTACAGCCAGTGCAACTTAATACAACCTCATTTATTTACAGCATCACACCACATACACAAGTCAGGGCAGCCCTATAAAATCTCATCCATCTACATGAAACCATAAACGCAATTTTTAACGCCAGTTTCATTTTGACCTGGTATTGGATTTTGCAGTTTTGTTGAACTAATTTTGCATTTCCTGTTTGTCATAAAACACAGGCAGTGGCCTTGTTTTTTCTCTCTCTCTCTCCCTCCCTCCCTCCCTCCACGGGATGCAAACGTAAAACAAGGAGTTTTTGGGATCGCCCCGGACAAGTGCATCTATTAAGGGCATAATCTCTGAAACGATTTCACATGAAAAGTAGTCGGTTACAGTAAAACTGATTAAATGTTTTGGACATTGTGTGAGAATGTTCAGTTTGTTTTTAGGCCACAGAACGTACCGGAAGAAAGACGCAAGATAGCAGAATCAGCAGAGTCACTGTTCCTAAGAAGCTGAAATCGTCTAACGGTAAAGCTGCTTGCACACCGTACGCGAAACCACTTTTTCGCACGACAGATTACATTCAAAGTCAACGCAAAGACGCGTGTATTCGCGGCTTTGCATTGACTTTGAATGTATCTGTCGTGCGAAATATTGGTTTCGCGTCCGGTGTGCAAGCATCTTAACTCAGAGGAAATGGATGACGGCCTCATGAAGAGGTGGTTCTGTGTTCATTAGAAATACAGATTCCAGCGAATAAAACCTCACGGCAACGATGCGCTCCAGGTTCAGCAACAGCAAAGAACGTAAGACAGAAAAAAAAAATACACTAAGCTGGACGAGCGCTACAGATTCTACGCTCTCAGTTTGGGTTTCACAGTTCTGGAGTGGGGACTCATTTACATATCAACCCAAACCGAAAAAAGTCCAAACGATGAAGCGGTTCAAGGCGATCGAGAGAGAAACGGAGAAAGCGACCGAGGGAGAGATGCGGAGAGAAAGAGAGAGGGAGGGTGAGACAGCGTAAAACCGAGAGAAGGGAGCGTTAGATTACAAGAAAATCCCAGGCCGATAAATAATAAATGATGGGTTTTTCAAAACGAATGGCCTGAACGCCGTGCTCGCGAAACCCGCGCACGGATCTGAAACGCAAACGCTCGCTCAACAACAACAAAAAACATATATTCAGAGAAGAGGAGGTGAACTGCACCTCACCTGCCCCCCCCTCCCCCTGAAATGAAGACGAGAAATGAAGGGGGGTAGGGGGAGTGGCCGTGTCGCGGTGTAGCGGAGCGGCGGAGTCAAGCCGAGACGGGACGCTTTGTTCCAGGCCTGCTGCACACAGGCTACTTACACATTCATATAAAACAGTGTCCCAGCGAGCGGCTCCAGGTACAGATGAAACACAGCCGCCCGCTACAGCGACCGCCGCCCCCTCCCCATCACACACACTCCACCCCCTCCCCATCACACACACACCCCACCATGGAAACTTCTGAGCGCTGCGCTGCTGGCTGCCGCTTTCTCATGGAGATGATGTGCGCGGTTTTGTGGGGACTGGTGTTAGGAGTTGGGCTGAATGCTTGCTTGTGTGTGTGTGTGTGTGTGTGTGAAAGGCTCCCTGATCATCATTAGAAGCGGAATGCGGGTGCACTGATGCCCCAGGGAAATCCGCCCCCCAGGAACCCCCCATCCCACCACCCCACGCTCAGCACCCAATGTTACCGCCAACTCCACCAACACGGTCCTCAGGATTCCTGATGCGCCGCTCGGAAAAACACGACGGAGCGTTTGAACATTATTCCCACGGGCTCCGGTCACTCCGCTACCCCTGATTAAAACGCAGCACCGTGAAGGGAAATGGCCAAGAGGGGGAGCTGTGTATCACTTAGAACAAATGAGCTAAAGACACCAGAGGGGCTGCACTACAGCATCCCTACTTGCCTACCGCCAGGGGTGTTAAACTCTAGTCCAAGAGGGCTGGAGTTTCTCCTGGTTTGTGAATCCCATTCCGTTTCTGCTAATTTAGAACGTAAAAACAAGGACTGCAGGCCTGTTAGCCACATCAATGCTCCAGTTTAAGCACATAATATAGGGCACTGGCGGCCCCAGAAGCTCCCGCCGCTAAGATAAACAAAATGTCGAAGTTTTTGTTGACGGATGCACGCATGGACGGACGCAGGCATGGACGGAGCCCAATACCATAGCTCCCACGCCACTCGGGCAGCGGGAGCTAATTAGGAGCCTGTAACTAAAATAGTTGAAAAGATAAAGCAAAATGTCGAAGTTTTTGGTGATATTTTTTGGCCAGTGACCTTGAAAAAATAGGCCAAGGTCACCTTTAGGCACATCATTTGTAGGCTTTCACGAGATGCGTGTCCAGTGAAAATTACGAGCCTGTAACTGAAATAGTTGATGAGATAAAGCAAAATGTCGAAGTTTTAGTTTACGGATGCACGCACGGACGGAGCCCAATACCATATCTCCCGCGCAGCTCAGCAGCGGGAGCTAATAAATATGGAGCTGCAGGGTGACCTGGTCCTCAGTTGCATGACTGGTAACCGAATAGCTGCTGGTTTAAGAGCCCAGTGGGTTTTGTACGGTGGCCGACAGGGGCAAACAGGCTGCAACGGCCCAAAACATCTGGGTCATTCCATATAATTTCAACAAGTGGCTCCCGCACTAGCCCTTCAGATTCAGCTGAAAGTTTCAGCACAGTAACTATGACATATTTACTGAACCCATGCCAAATTTTTCTTGGATCATGCAAATAATTTTCGAGTTACTGACTTTTGAAGTAAACGGGTGCAAGTCGAAATTTGGGGGCTTCATTTTTTCTGCCATTTTTGAGCCGTCATAACTTTGTATGTGATGTACGTAGATGAACAGAAATTTCAGGGTTGAAAGCCACATATCAGCTCTGCTGAAAACATCAATCATAATAAAACCATGTGCATTTGTTGCCCCACAACATGAAGTCAAACTTTGAAAATTTGTGATTCTAATTTTCTTGGCAGCCAACTTCAAGCATCTATATTTTGGGTAATATGTAAGTTTGATAACAGAGCTATGATCAAATTAATGCCTAGGATACAGAAAAATAAAATAAGCATGATATGCCTGCATTAAGGATTCATTTTTTAATTGCAGGAAGATCTGAAAACTTGAAAAACCTAATTTTGGGCAAGTTTGGAAAACACATAATGCCATGTGGGATAGCTTACTGGTCAATGTATGCTAGGTCATTTGAAAGAACTCATCTTTATCTACATTCTGATACTAAAATAAACTAGCCATGAATCCTTCTGTGTAACAAAATACAAAATTAGCTGATTATCATTCTGTCCATGGTGTTTCCATGTTCATGATGTTTTAAGAAAGAGAAAGAAACATGAATTTAACCAGTATATTCACACATCAATATTCAATAATATCATTTCGATTCACAATTCATATTCACACACTAGCTTTGGCTTTTTAGTATTTTTTTAATTCGCTTAAAGTTCCCATTTATCTGAAATTTTGACTTTTGATTCACAATACATGTATTCAGCCACTGGTTTTGCCATTCAGTTTTTGAAATTCCGTTTTATTATATTATTTTTAAGTGATGTTATGCAAGCATGCTGGCTATGGTTCTAAGGATTTGCTCCTTACAGCCCCTCCCCCTCCACATTCTTTCACTTCCACCCTGATAGGCCACAGGCGCAGACCGTTAAGGTGGAGGTGATTGCAGAGTATTTAGGGCTGGCAGGTGCCAGCCAAAGTCATGCTCATTTTTATTGTTCTGTATCCTAGCCATAAATCAGATCAGCTACTTCATCAAACCTGCATATTTCCAAAGATATAAATGTCTGAAGTTGGCTGCCAAGAAAATCGCAATCACAAATTTTCAAAGATTGACTTCATGTTGCAAGACCACAAATACACATGGCAGCATTATAATTAACAAGGATTTGGACTCGTCTGACCACAGGACACTTTGCCACTTTGCTACAGTCCATTTTAAATGAGCCTTGGCCCACAGAACACAGCGGCGCTTCTGGGTCATGCTCAACAATGGCTTCCTTTTTGCATGATAGAGTTTTAGGTGGCATCTGTGGATGGCATGGCAGACAGTGTTTACAGTGGTTTCTTGAAGTATTCCTGGGCCCATTTAGTAATGTCAATGACAGAATCATGCTGGTGAGAGATGCAGTGGTGTCTGAGGGCCCGAAGATCACGGGCATCCAGTAAAGGTCTTCGGCCTTGTCCCTTATGCACATAGATTTTTCCAGTTTCTCTGAATCTTTTGATGATGTTATGCACTATCAATGATGAGACCTTCAAAGCCTTTGCAATTTGACGTTGAGGAACATCGTTTTTAAAGTATTCCACAATTTTTTTACACAAGCCTTCACAGGTTGGAGAGTCTCTGGTCATCTTTACTTCTGAGAGACTCAGCCTCTCTAAGACATCCCTTTTATAGCCAATCATGTTACACACCTGAAGCCAGTTAACTTAATTACTTGCTAAATGTTCTTTCAGCTGATTCTCTTATATATTAATTGCTTTTTCAGCTCTTTTTTGCCTGTGTCCCAACTTTTTTGAGACCTGTTGCAGGCAGAAAATTTGAAATAAGCTCATTTTGAGGATAAAAATGTAAAATGTCTCAGTTTCAACATTTGAAATGTTATTTATGTTCTATTCTAAATAACATATTGGCTCATGTGATCTGAAAGTCATTGCATTTTGATTTTATTCATAATTTACACTTCGTCCCAACTATTTCGGAATTGGGGTTATATCAAAATTCAAAACAAGCAGATTTCTCAGTTTAGACATCTTCGATGTTGTCTCTGCGCCATTTTCAAAAAAATTTAAGGTATAAGTGAATTGCAAATCATTGCATTGTTTTTATTTACATCTGACACGGCATCCCAACTTTCTGGAAATGGGATTGTATATATACAGTTTCATATATATATATATATATATATATATATACACACACATACACACACACACTAGCGAATGCATGCTCGGATTTGTAGCGAAAGATCAGCTTGGCTTTACTTTTATGATACTTGGGCATGTGCCCGTATTTGTATTGTTATGTACAGATGAACAGTGGCGTTATATATACATGCCAACTCTACCGCTTTTGGTGGTAGACTACCGCTTTCAGGGCGTTTCATTCTGAAAAAAAAAAAACGCCCCAAAAGCGGTAGAGTTGGCATGTATGGTTATATAATGTGAGTGTAGCCGATGCAAGCATTTCGCTGGCGAATGCGGTGAAATTAGCCAGGGTGTTCATAGTTAATCTCATAATGCGCTCGGATTTGTAGCGAAAGATCACCTTGGCTTTTGAGCTCACTCCAGACTGACTGAAGCCAGCACTGCAAACTTGGGGTCCGGCTGTGTGAAACGAAGCGAGGCTGAATCGAGCCTGTGTGAGGCGAAGAGAATTATCATTCTGTTTCAGCGTTCATCTCACAGTAACGTAATGACGTACGATGAGTGACCTACGTTGTGCGCTACGCACTGCTGACAGAGGGAGACAGACACGTCACTCAAATAGTAGTAGTGATGTTTTCAACAAAGCTGATATGTGGCTTTCAACCCTGAAATTTTCATTCATCTACCTACATCACATACAAAGTTATGAGGACTCAAAAATGGCGGAAAAAATGAAGCACCCAAATTTCGACTTGCACCCGAGCGCTTCAGAAGTAAGGAACTCGAAAATTTTTTTATTATCAAAGAAAAATTTGGCATGGGTTCATTAAATATGTTGTAGTTACTGTGCTAGAAATTCCAGCTGATTTGGAAGAGATCATGCGGGAACTTTTCTCAGAAATTGTTGATTTACTATGGAATGAACCACCTCCAATTGGAGGAACGCTCTGCAAAACAGAAAAGATGCAAATTCAAAAACGTGCAAACCAAAAAAGCAAACGCTAGAGAAATACACTGCATATCCACCTCAACACAAATGCGCTGCAACGGCCTAAAACATCCCCAATTGGAGAAACGCGCAACAAAAACAGAAACGATGCAAAGCCAAAAATGCGGAAACCACAAAAGCAAATGCAAGACAAAAATGCTGCATTTAGACATGTGAGATAAGTGAGATAGTGAAATAATGGGTTTTTTTATTCATTTATTTTCTACTGACTTCTGTGCACCAAACTGTTAGCTAGCTAGCCTAGCGAACTAGCTAGCCTAGCAAACTAACCTTAGCGAGCAGTTCTGCTTGGTGCATGCTTGCGGTTCAACTCT
Organism: Gymnothorax javanicus; assembly: GCA_029692085.1. Lineage (NCBI taxonomy): Eukaryota > Metazoa > Chordata > Actinopteri > Anguilliformes > Muraenidae > Gymnothorax > Gymnothorax javanicus. Next base: position 9,536,884 of record CM056204.1, read on the forward strand.
AGCTAAGTGAGATAACAAAACAATGGATAATTCTTATTCATTTATTTTCAATCGTCTTTTGTGCACCAAACTGCTGACAAGCTAGGCTGGCAAACTTGCTAGCTAAGCAAGCAAACTAACGTTAGCTAGGTAGCTGGCTAGCAAGCTAGAAAGCCTTTTTGCCCACTTGGCTAGCTAGGCTCGCTCAGGTCAAAAGTAAAAGCTGTTCTAGTTGGCTCTCCCCACAGCCACTGGGAGCACTTCCGTTGTGGTGATTAGCTACTAAATGCAGTGTTTCTCTGTAGTTTTTGCTTTTGCGGTTTGCGTGTTTTCGAGTTTGCATTGTTTCTGTTTTCGCAGCGCGTTTCTCCTGTTGGACATGTTTTGGGCCGTTGCAGCACATTTGCCCCTATCGGCCACCGTAGGTTTGGGATTCTGATCGATCTGCAGTGATGAAGTTGGGAAGAATTTTGCTGTTGGGCCCTTGAGTGGGGCCCTGAACCCTAAAACTGCTTCTTTATCCCTCTTCACTTGCAACTGTTCTATTCCACATTCCTCCCTGGGTGTATTTGAGAAAGAGTAACTTGTTCTCAGTGGAAATTTCCCTGGGTTAATAAAGGTTAAAAAAAGAACAGCAAGGACTCATCAGTGCCAGCACACACAGTGACTCCTCCACAATCTGAGTTTGATGATCTCTGCCCAAGACCTTGATGTGGGGAATCGGTTTACCAGAGACTTGGGGACTGTACAGAAAGTCATAAACTCGCAGTAACAAGAGCACAGTTTTCCTGACACCTACAGCACTTAACACAGCACAGTCATTTCAGCTCAGTCAAAATCCTGCTTAACCATGGCTGAACCAAACTGTTCATCTCCAGTGAGTTAGAAAGGGTTGGCCAAAGATAACTGCACACGTCAGAACCCGATTTTACAAAGCAGGATTAGAGAGTTAGCCGGATAACTGTGCAGCGTAAAGAAAGAAAAATATGACTGAATTAGCTAATGAACTGCACCCCATAAAACTGAACAACAAAGTTAGCTGGGTAAAACCTAGTAGAATCCAGAACCGCAAAAATTATAATTAACGCCGTAAATTTTAATTAAGTAATACTTCTCCACATTCCAGAGGTTTGTAAGTGTAGCTAAAGCTCAATACTGCCCAAAATGCACATCCACAGTGGGTTGAGAAAGTTAAGAATACCAACACTCGAACAGTAGGATCAAGTCTTACAAAACAAAAATGTGTTGTAACTGCGATGGCCCAGCCCTGGAACAACAGGTTTGAGTGCTTAAAAAAAAGAAAAGAAAAGAAAAAAGATTGAAATAATGACTCTGTAACTTCAGCCAGTCTGTAGACCTGAGACAAAGGCTAACCCTTTAGCCTTCACTCCCACTTGTGCTTCAAGAGCCCTGAAAGGGTGTGAGGGCCGGTTACGGGGCCAAGCATTCATCTCACCATACAAAGGGACAAACTGGATTCCGGAGAATAACACAACTCAGCTGTAATTTCAGGGCCTTTTCTCCTTAAAGAAAAACATCTAAACAATTAGTCTGCACCTTTCCCTAACAAAACAGCTCCAGGGAAAGCTAGCGAGCCAGCAGTTAGCTTGACATGCCACATATTGCAATGCCCATAAAAACAACATTTATTTCTGTGGAGTTATAAGGTCACTATTTTGATTTCAGAACTAGTTTGAAATGGACACCAACACTTTCTTCGGAGTACAAATTTATTTCATTTTTATTGCTGAGTTTGCATCACCGCATTTGCCGCTGAGGTCAAACGTAACCCAGTAACCAGCAAGTAGCTGATATCAACCCAGAAAATACAGCAAGGAGCGGCCGAGAAAAGGAAGAATTACGGATTGTTTTACTGGGCTCACTTCTTATTCCTCGTTTGGCTTAAAGACTGAACATATTTCATGTGCAAACCCTGAAACCGCGCCACAGTCCCGACCAAAATCCTGAATCTGGAATGTTCCGATGACCGCTGCTGCAGTGCAGAAGTAGTTGTTTTTTTACAGTGCAAGTCTAAATGAGCTCACTGGACCATAAAACTTAAAGAGGATTAGTAGCTGCTACAGTTTTCCTCTTGTTTTTTATAAGTGAGCCAACTTTCTGTTTTCTGCACTCAGAAAGAGCAGACGGATGGAGCCCTGCGCCCCAAATTTACGGCCCTGCTCCTCCTCCACTGCCACGTCAGCAAGAGCGTGTGTGTGAGAGAGAGAGAGAGAGAGAGAGAGAGAGAAAATGAGAGGCTGCTGCTAAAGAGACTGAAACTTCAGTGTGACGTATATCACAGGTTGTAACTCACCGAACAGTAACGCTGCCATTCCTGAATAGTTCACATGACGTGTGTGTACACTAGAAATACAGTTCCTTCTTTAGCCTCATGTTTACGGTTTTCAGATCCAGTGCACTGCATACAGAATCTACAGTATTACAGTCTGAGTACTTTCACACAGCACTGGCTGTAGGCCTGTACACATCATTACACAGAGCGACCCACCTTCACGCCCAGATGAGAGGCAGCAGAACAAGGGGCCATTCAGAGCTCTGTATCAGGCAGTGCTGCAACCCCACTCTACCCACCAACCCCACACTCCACTATAAACAACTCCACACACAAACCAAATCCACACTACCCCACTCTATGTACTGACCTACTCTCCATGCTAACCCATTCTGCATGCTAACCCACTCTACGTATTAACCAGCCCTACACAGACAGCCACAGAAACTCACTCAGCACAGCACACAGACACAAGCTCACTGTGGGCAACTTTCTGAATTCATAAAATTTCCCTTCACCCCCTGGGCACAACAGGAGAGGGTACATATTAACATTGCTGGAGAATAATGCTATATCAGGCGAAAGCAGGGGAACACTCCATGTCTCATCAGTTATGAACTCACGACACAGTCATGTGTCACTATCAACAGCCTTCATCAGTTCAGTCAACTTCCTGCGATGACATGACAAGAGAGATGCTCCGCATTCTACCAGTAATTTAAGCTCTTCTTAACAAGACCGAGCTGCTTGCTGATGTTAACCCGTTTTCAGACCAAACGAGTCATTTTGGGAAATCCACTTATTGTCAAGTACGCAAGTTGCGGTACTGATTTTTGGTAAACTGAGAAAAATTACACCAAAGAACCAATCCTGCAAATTTCATGTCTCAATCTTTGATGGTTCAAAAGTTAAGACTCACTGAATCTGCCATATTGTACATGAAACACTCGTTTTTACCATAGACAGTAAAGCAATAATTTTTTCTCAAAATTGGGGGCCACACCCCCTTTTTGAAGCCTCAATATCTGAACAAGAAGACGCAGAGCGCCGAGAGGACCCCGCAGTCCTTAACAAATCATTAATAAATAGCAGCATACACCTATGGCAAGGAACAGTTCTCCCGTGATCTGGAAAAACCCAGTACATGTCACTTTTGGGAGAAACTGAGTTTGACCCTCATTTGCAGTAATTAAGAGTGGCAAAAATCTTAAAACACTAGCCATTAGTGTTATTTGAACTGTCTACATCAAGTTTCTAGTATTTTTTTCGGTTAGGAGAAGTCCAGAATCCAAAATATTTTGTTAAGTTGCGAGAGTCCTTGCCACTGATAAATTCACCAGGTTTTTCCAGATCACAGGAGAGTTATGCTATTCTTTGTGTTCCTGCGGCAGTGATCCTTATGCATGCCTGCATAAAAATTCAAGGTCATTGTGCCGAGGTCAAACGTCAAATCCACTAATGACCTCAATGTTGTGCACCTACCCCTCACAAAGAACCTGAATATCAAATTTGAAGCCGATGAGGTAAATACTTTTGGAAATATGGCTCGGACAAAATTTTCAAGCTCAAGGTCACTGTGTCAAGGTCAAAGGCCAAATGCACTAATAACCATTACCTTGCACATCTACCCCTCACAAGGAGCCTGCAAATCAAATTTGAAGCCGTTTATACTTTTGGAAGTATGGCCCCAACAAAATCTTCAAGGTCAAGGTCAGTATGCCAAGGTCAATAGTCAAATCCACTAATGACCCTAACCTTGCACGCCTAATCCTCACAAGGAGCCTTAATTTGAAGCTTCTGTGGCCATAATTTTCAGAAATATGGCCCAGACAAATTATGGATCCGCCTCCCAGCCAGATGCTGCAGGTATAACAATACCTCATCAGCCCATAAGGGCTGTGGGGTAAAAACTAATGAAGACATGGGTCTAAAATTTTGCACATCATCTACTGGATACAAAAACATCATTTTCTGTAAATCTGAAGCAAATCTGAGGTGGTCTGTTGGGATATTTTTTTTTTTTTTTAAATGCTATGATTTGAGATTACATTACCCTTGAGCGACATGTTTAATGATTTGGCTTCATTAAAGTACCTACATGAAGAGAGTAGCGACATTGGAGGTCCTGAAAAATGTTGGTCATGTGACTTGCTGAGTCATTTGGATTCCACCACTGTATTGTGAATCAAAGTAATCAACAAAATGATGGGTTGTTGTGCCTTTAAAAGGGTTCAAGGTAGCCCACATATCAACAAAGGTTTGGGGAAAAAAAGTGAGCAGAGTGGGATGGAAACCAACCTTGCCGAACTCTAATCGTGAGCGGTAGCAGGCTAGCGAGCTAATTAATACCAGCTCTATGTTAACTAGCTAGCCAGTGAAGTTGGCTCCGGTTTTTGGAGAGGTTAGCTAGCAAGCTCTATACATTAGCTAAACTTTACTGGTAAGCCTAGCAAAAAAGGGCAAAAAATTGTATCTGACAAGCTTCAACTTATTTGGCTCGTCAAGCTGCTTGGCTAGCTGACATCATGGTTTGAAATGGACAGCAGTGATGGCCAACTAGTAAACGTTAACCACTCGCAAGTACACTGAAGTTCAGAAATAGCATCGTAAATCCGTGTTGATATCGAGGGGAGATCGCAGTGGGTAACACTGACACCGCGCTTCTCATTGATGACCGAGAAGCGATTTCAGTCGGGCAGAGAGAGCAGCAGCAGGACAGGCGCAAAAATACAGAAATAAGTGCGTCCCTTATCAGTTCAATAAGTGACAAGTCTTTCAGTTTCCAAATACGGGACGATTGACGGATAATTTATTTTAAGGGATGGCTGGCAACCCTAACACACACAGATGAAGCGGCGCTCGCCGGTGAAGGACTCAAATTGGCATAGAAAAATAACCCAACTGTAACCTTCCAATACCTGGAACTAAAGACACATCAAAGACTGTGTCATAATTACCATGAGCATTGTAAGAGGAAAAACAAAATACGCTATCGAGGAACAAACTACATGGAAACTCCATATTGCTACACAGCTGTCAGGAAGCAAATGAGATTTTGTAGATTGTACCGCTCGAATATGGAGGTGATTTATACCAGGCCAGAATTGCATCTGCGATACGATACGCAGTGTAAACAGATGGACAATGACAGGGGGAAGTGAGGAGAAATATTAACAGACCGTTATCGTCTTCTGAGGGCCTGGAGTGATAAGATTACACAAACCTCCATTCAATCAATCAACACAATCACTGCAATCATGTGATCAACAACCTCTGACACACAAAACCAGCCTTATTACCTAACACAGCCACTCAAGCCCAACACCGATACGCCACCAGCTCTATCCTCTAAAACAAAATCAAAACGTACCCGCCCACATTCGCAGACTGGCAGACCTGACTGCCGCATTCCAGTTCACTTCCAGTTAACTGCCATGTTCCAGTAAAGTTCAGAGTGTTCTGTGCTGCCCAATTCTACAATTAATCAAGCGAGGCCTGTGGGAAGTGAGTTGCTTTAGGAGCAAACTTCACCAGTCTTTTACTTAAGGATGGCACAATATTCCTAAGCGTAAAGAAGGAGCAATACACAAGGTTTCTACACTTTTTCCAAAGTCAAATTCAAGCACTTTTCAAGCACTTTCGAGGCTCATTTTGAAGCTTTCCCAGCACTTTACAGTTGAGGTAAGGTGCATATTCATCAAACCTCTGAGCGAGTGAGCAATTTATAATGAAAGAAATGCAATATCATTACAATTTCAAGCAGTTTCAATCACTTTTCAAAATTTGAAAACACCAGATCAAAATACAAGTTTTCCAGGATCTCCAGTACCAGTAGGAACCCAGAATATAAAATAATATTGCCGGTAAAAGGCCATTTAAACCCGACTGGAACCCTCCAGACGCTTCACTCTGCCTTATTTTCTGCACAGCCAACAGGGCCTGGCTATTCAGATGCAATTTAGTGCCAATATTCCTCCCTCTAGCCATCCAATCAGACAAAAACTCAGGGGAACTGCCTCACTCTCCGGCCAAATCATCTAGTTCAAACAGGCCACACCTCATGGGTAGCTAATCCAATCACAGAGACGGAGGCACAGAAACAGCCACGCCCAGGAAACACAGCGGGGAGCAGAACAGCGAGGGGGCTGATACCTGTACGAGGGGCGGAGACACAGAGCCACACCTGTACAGGTGTACCTCACCTGCTCCGGCCCCCAGGGGTTTGCCCCGTCAGGGCAGGACATTTACATTCCCCAAATGGGGAAGTTCCCCCCCCACAAGTTCAACTCCGGGGGCGTTCGATGAGGATCGGGGGGCAAATCACAGAATATGATATCAGCTCCGCAAGAGGTAAGCAGGTAAAAATGGGCGACTGCAGACAGTACACGTTACCCACGAGGCAGATGAGGATTTTGAAAAACTTTGCCAGAACTGCGCAGAGCCTTCAAACAATATTTTCAGAGACAAACACCAAGTCCGGAGGGTAACTGAGAAAGTAATGACAAATTATTTTTCATAATCGAGCTCCACTGCCGGCGTGTGATTTCAAAGGCATTATGGGAAACATGGGGGCACTTCTGCCATTTCCTGTCCTTAATCTCCCCACCTGCTCACAGCACAGCGGCAGGATCTGCGACAGCGGCCGCATGCGGCGTCGCTCGGCGCGTCGATTACATCCAGCGAGCCCTCCCCTCCCCTCCCCTCGTGCTCGTACCGCCAGCACCGCCAAACAGGCCCGACTGGTTTCCACAAACTAATCTGGGCTCATGGGGCCTGGGCTGGGCTGGATGAATAGACTGATGGTGAGATCTGACTCTTCTCAAACTCAGCAGGTGTTTCCGTAACTCCGGAGAGGACAGAAAAAAACAATCGCATTTCCTGATTTTTGTGCTGCAGTCTGGAGAGAATGTAAGGGATCTCTGTCGACAGGAGGGTGGCCCGGTGTTAGACTGCTACACTGGTAATGGGAGAGTTACTGGTTTCAGCCCCTGGTGGGTTAGTGGTTCTGACTTGATCTGGAGAGATGAAGTTGATAAGAACCCTGCTGTTGGGCCCTTAACCCCAAAACAGCTCCTGAGGTTTTACCCCAATTTCTCTCTCTGTCCCTCCTCACTTACGACTGTTCTATCAGACCATTCTCCCAGGACGGCCTGAGAAAGAGAAATGTGTCCTCAGTGGAATTTCCCGGGCTAGAAAAAGATGGCACAGCCCCTGTGGTTTAGGAAAATTGTTCGGCCTTCATTCACCTCCACCAGGGCCGAGAGATGCATGACAAAATATTTAGAATGTTCTGGATGGCACCGCAGTGCATCCCAGCATGCACTTCTCCTCGGAATAGGATCTCAGCATGCTTCAGGAATGCAAGGACTAAATAATGGTTATGACACTGACCCAACTGAGCAAGTCACAAACCGAACATCGAGCCCGAACCAGCCTCATAACAGCCTTACGCCATTGGGCACTCCATAATGTCCAGCCCTGTTTTCTGAGCCAGATCTCCACAGCAACGCTGCAATGTGAACATCCATCCAAACCCTTTCTGTAACGGGACAGACAATACAGCCCAGTTCATATCGTGACAAATTTCCACCGGTACATCGTTCATACCAATATATCTCCCACCCCGAATCCCAATATGGCCGAGTCAAAAGCAGTCCAATCACAACGCTCAGAGACAACCACATAGGTGCTGAGATGTTGGGGGTACCTCATTACCCCCCACACCTGCTCAGATAGAGAACCCTCTCTGCAGGTAATCGTCCCATTCCAGAGATTTAGGCTCCTGCAAATCTGCACAGGCCCTGAAACTACAGCAAACACCATTACCCAAACTAAATGACCAACAGTTAATGTGAGGCTAAACAGGGGCCAACCCCCCCCCAGCAATGCAGGGTCAAGGGCCCAGATCAAGGGCCCACACAGCGGCACTGACTTCACTGTGCAACAGAGGTGTGAACCACAGACCTTCCAGAACCCTCAGTAAGGACTGAGTTACTGCCCAGCCCTCTACAGGTGCTCGCTGGTTTCATGAATATTATCCATTGTCACTGGTGCTGATATTATAGCCACAGTTATACAGGGGAGGGATCTACAGGGAACAGGACAGCTCTGTGCCAGAATGGAAACACTGTATCCATGTTGAGTTCCTGTTTAACCCTCCCCTGGACACAGTCCAGTGTAACAGCGCAGAAGAGAGAGGAGACCGTGTGTCAGCCATGATGGAGGTTTGCATACAGGCGTGTTTATAATGGAACTGCCTGTCATCAGGGCGGAAAGCTGGATGAGCTTACACCGAGAGACCACAGAGAGAGGGGGATGGGGGAGAGAGAGAGAGAGAGGCAGTGATTAAAAGAGGGGAAGAAAGAGAGCGAGAGACAAACAGAGGGAGAGACAGAACATGAGAGATGGAGGGAGGGAGTGATGGAGTGAGAGAGGGGGAAACATCGAAGGAGAAAGAGGAAGAGAGAGAACATTGTATCGTTAAAGGAAATGTTAACAGCACAGCTGTGTGAGGCCTTTGTTGGGCCCCAGTGTGGAGAACAGCATCTTCAGTCTCAACCGAACACACCACTGAAGTGTGTACCTCACCGCTGTACATCTACTGATCCCAGAACAGCTACACCACTCCTCTATCACTCACACACAGAGCAGCGAGTTCCTGCTACATCCTCCCACTTTAATAAAATAAAATACTGTATCACTAAATTTGCACTCCCTCCGTAATCCCCCTAAGTCAGACTAAGCCAGCTCTTTAGATCTACAAAAGATCATCTGAAGACTAAATCCATTTGATTTTGATCAATTGAGATTTTCGCTCCAGCCCCACAGGGCGCACTTGACACTGAATAACAGTAGAAGTTCAAGGTTCAGCGTGCAGTCGGGGGATCATCAATGTCGAGAGAGGGTCAGACTGTCAGAGAGACTGTCAGCCTCGTGTTAAACTTGCAGCTAATATGTAATAAGCCTGTGATACATTGACTGAGCCCTCACTATTGAAAAGCCAGTAACTAGTGACACATTCATGAGCATTGTCCTGCAAACGGGAATCGCGGGGCTGTAATAGTTAGCCTGCCTTGCCGCAGGGTTACAGAACTGCTCCAGGCTAAACTTGTGTTCGTTTGGGATTCAAATACTGCTCCAAGCTCTGTTGATCTTGCCTGGTGCAGTGGATCCTTCTTGGAGGCGCAGAGGGGTGTGGTTAACCCTATTGGGGCCAACTCATTTGTTCCAATACAGCATGCATGCCTAGTCAAATGCAGAGAAGCATTTCAATCCATCACAAATATAATTTGAAACTACGTCAGACAGCCCACCTCACCGGAGCGAGGTACTGAAGGGTTTAGTGTAGCCGCAGAAACACACCTTTCGTGCAGGTATGACAGCAGGGTCCAAAAATGCAGGCTTTAGTAATTACTGCTACACAAGAGCAATTAGCCAGACACACCAGTGCACCGTCATTACTGCATGAAGACATTTGCACAGACCACAGGACCCCTAGGGCCTCAGCTTGTGTCACAGGGGTCATTCTGTGTCACCCACCAATCAAAACAAGTCACCGCAAGAAGCACAGCAACTCTAGATAAAGACACTATAAAAGTCTAAAAGTTCGGTCACACATGGGTGCATGGAAGTGGCCCACCGCAAGAGCCCGCTTGTGACACCTTGAAAACTCCGACCTCTAGAGCTTTCACAAGCTGTACAGTGAAACGGGCACATTTTCAGCATGAAATTGTGCTTTATTCGGGCAACTCTGTTGCCATGGCAACCAAAATCAATAGGTGCAGTGACCTAACCATAAAATATCAAGGGAATCAGTTGAAATTTGTGGCCTGTAGAGCACCCACAAGGAAATATCGCATGTGGAGACGACGACCACTTTGTCTGGGGGACAGCAATAAAGACTGAGTTTTATCAAATTACCAACTGGGACTGACACCTAGTAAAAGGCAAGTCACCTTAGGCAACAGAAAGACAGGATGGGAAAAAATATTAATATTCTTCATGTTATTATTGCGGTTAATTTCTTGCTCAGAAAGAACAGGCAGGAGAATACAGCCTGTCACTGTGATGATGGCACTGCTCGCTTCCAAAATGTCAGATTCCAGTCCGAACCAGCTGAGGAGGAAATTCAGGCTCTGTTCTGGATATCTGTGCGACTCCTGCACTGAAGTGGTGGAATGCTATGGTACACCATGCTAACGCACACTCACACACACTTCTGCAAGCACGTGGCTTAGTATGTTCTCACAAAGCACAGCAACACACACTTCTGCAAGCACGTGGCGTCGTCTGTTCTCACATGGGCTGGCACTATGGCCCGAGGGCATTTTGCTATGTGCACTGTTTATAATTATAAGGCAAGATGCGGCCTGTGCAAATACACAGACTAGGCCTCCACAACACAAACATTTACTCCCAACACTGCATCCTGTGCTTTGCATACAAGGCCACGTACTCAAGCAAGCTCAATGTACACAGTACAGGCTGTAGCCAAGCATTTCACTGGCTGATTTTTACAGAAATACACTTTGATTTTTCAATTGACTCTCAAGTTCTTATGACCAGTGAGATGTCCACAAATAAAAAAACTGAAAACGATGTTCTCCAAGAAGGAAGCTTGCTCTTCCCCATCACACCTCCCCATATAACAAGCTCATTGGAGGAACCATGTTCAATACAGTCATTATAAAGAGAGATTTACACCAACACAACCACAATTAATACTTCAGCTTCATTAAGGGGAGGAGAAACCCAAAAATCACTTCAATCTGCTCAAGAACAGGACAATCAATCAGAGGGAGCAGGAGGGAGAAGTTTATGTTTCAGGGGCATTTTAATGTTCTAAGTTGACTGTTACAATGATTTGCAGGTGTACTTTGACTTTAACCTGGATTTTCTCAAAACCTGATTTTTGCCCCGATTGCTATCATTTCAGGTACACTTATTTGTGGAGCTTTTCTCATGAAATTTTGACAGAAGTCTGCGTAAATATCAGGAAGTCTACTGAACTAAAAGTTTTGGATTAGCACTTTGGGTCTGTGAGTTATGGTGATTTATATTTTATATCGAGGGGGCGAAAAATGCCAAAATCCTCTTTTACCCCACTAAATCTGTAGAATTATGTGTAAATGCTTTATTCTAGTTCAGAAGGTGTAAACATAACTAAATCTAATTAAAAAAAAAACCTGATTCAAATATCTTGCTTCAGTCCTGAGATATAAGGCAAAGAAATAATGCTGAAATCGGGTGGCGGCCATCTTGAATCACATGACCTAATTATGCAAATTAGGTCAAATTCATATTTTGTGTATTTCAGGTCATATACTGTCAATACACCAAGTATGAATGATTTCTATCCAAAAATGACAATTTTTTTCCAAAAGGTTTCTCTTCCCTTTAAATGAACTCGAACTCTGTCAGTAAGACAGAAACCCATCCCATCTTCTGGCATACAACATAAATTTCAGACTACGCTACAGTTTTTTTTTTTATTTTGCTACTACAAAGACGTAGCAGTGTTAAGATATGTTAGCTGTGCAGCGGAATTTAATTTAACTTATGCCCAGTTAGTTGAACCAACAGCATAATCATTACAAATGGGCAGTTTTTGCGTTCCGGGTGTCATTACACTGCTGTCATTAAATGTGTGTCACTGCCATTCATTCCCAAATGTTACCCAAATGTGTATCATTACACTGCCGCATTACTGAGTTACCCAAATCTGGAGTATTGTGTACAGTTCTGGGGACCATACTTTAAAAAAGATATAGAGGCTCTAGAAAAAAGTTCAGAGAAGAGCCACTAAGCTAATTCCAGGTATAAAACATGAAAGCTATGAGAAGAGGCTGAAGATCCTTAATCTCTTTAGTCTTAGGAAAAGGAGACTAAGGGGTGATCTGATTGAGGTCTTTAAATATGTTAAAGGGATTAACAAAGTGAATTATGTAGGATTCCTTCGACCAAGTTTTGTCAGTAGAACTCTTGGTCACAAATGGAAGTTGACCATTTAAATTTAAATTTAGCACTGATATTCGGAAATATTTCTTCACCCAAAGAGTAATTTCGATGTGGAATAGCTTGCCTGACCATATAGTTGAGGCAGAGACCTTGGGAGTTTTCAAGAGCAGGCTTGACTTAAAGCTAGATACCATTGAGTCATTGAGTATCTGAAGTGAAATATTCGCAATAGTATAAAGAAACTGGCGAGCCTAGTTGGGCTGAACGGCCTGTTCTCGCCATTCATGTAATGTTATGTTATGTTAAATGTGTATCATTACACTGCCGCGTTCCTGAGTTACCCAAATGTTTCCCAACCTCACTCAGTGTGACTCAGGCAGTGCAGGGTGATGCAATGCAAGCGCGTTCACATTTAATTTTAGTTTCACTCGATCAAGCCGAGCAGGTCGGAGTCCCCTACACTCCTTCAACCAGAAACTAAGAAACTAAGGTTGATGCAAACTTTCTAATATGCGAGACGACAGACTTAGACTGTGAAACCGAATCCTCATGCAAAAATGTTTTAAGTAAGAGGCTGCTGTAGACCTATTAGCCGAATTATTACCCGATTTCTACTATGACAAGGGTAAACATACCAAATCTTGCAGGGACCAGCTAAACAACTGCCACTGACGCAAAGGTTGAAGCAGGTCACCGTGCATTGCGCAAGAGATGAATTGCCAAAAACTCAGACTTCGCTGAAAATGGGACAACAATGCCGATTCCGACGACATTGAAACTGCACACAGGAGAGCCGAATCCGCAAGAAAGTTCATTTAAAGTTTCGCCAAAAGCCGATAGCTGTCATTCAGAGATAGTGACGCGTTTCATGATAAGAAACCTCATAAACAGGCAGACCCACCCTTCGGCGAACAGCAAGAACCTTTTCTCACATTAGTAAAAGCCGCTTTCACACCGGACGCGAAACGAATTTTTCGCACGACAGATTACATTCAGAGTCAATGCAAAGACTCGAATGCACGCGTTGTATTCGCGTCTTTGCATTGACTTTGAATGTAATCTGCCGTGCGAAAAATTCGTTTCGCGTCCGGTGTGAAAGCAGCTTCAATTTGGCATGAGCTTCACAGTAACGTTTCATGCGTAACGGCAGCAGTTATATCGCCAGGCGATTTAGTGATAGTGAAAACTATTTAGTGATAACTTTAATAAACACGAGTAGCTACGTCTGTTATAACGAGAGACCCGGAAGCTCGTCTTGCCAGGCTGATATATTGATATTGCCAAGTTCAATTTCTCCCCGGAACTAGCCAAGATAGCCAATTACAGTGTACAAAAACTTATTTTAGCAATAACCATATTAGGAATAAAGCAATAGCTGGCTACAAAACACTACATCCGTGCTCAGGACAGCTAGTTAGCTAACTAGCATGATTACACATGACATGATTTGATGCACTGACGTTAGCTACAGCCCAAGGCCGGAGTTAGTGTGAGAAATACCGCCAGAAGATATTAGCTAGTTACTGTACAGGAACGCTTTTGCTACAACCGTGTACTTCTATGGAAAGGTAACTGTAATTAGCTGAATCGTATGAGAGCTTAGGGGGAATTTGAGGACTCCCAAAAACGCAAGCAAACACGGGACGCTGCGGCTGGTGAGCTAGCCGGGAGATTAGCAGGAAAGACCTGGATGAACTGGCGTCCGAAGTGCTCGACTCGCGTCAAGAAAAGTGGGGTTTTCGGAGAGGGTCAGTAAACCGACAGAGATACACTAGCGGAGAAATAAGACACGCTGGCTTATTTCCCCCTGTGCTTTGAGCTCGGAGAGACTCGGGGTGATTAGCCTTCGCTAGCCACGACAGGCTACCAGTACCAGCGGAGTACACCGTCTGACGTCAGAAAGCTGGATACGTGTCTCTCTAGATCAGGTACAACCCGGGGCCTCGCAAGAAACAACAAATTCATCTCGCAATTTTACGGAATACTCACGCTTTATCCACCAACTCTCTGACTTTCCACATATTCAGCATCTTGGCTCAATCAGAGCGGCTCTCCTCCTCAGCGAACCGATGTCAAGTCCGTCAAAACCCACCGCTGGACTTGGATTTCTGACGCGAAAACCAGTCTCCCAACTCCCTGAAAAGTCTCCTGCACTGTCGGCGGCGGTAGTAGGAGGGCCCGGCCAGGTTACTACGGAGACGTCGACGAAACGTCATCGGCGCAGGGAGCGCTGTGAATTGTAGGATGTGTAGTTTTTGTTGGTGTTGGTGGTTTGCTGGCGCTCGTGCACTCTGACGAGGATGAGGTCAGAACGTCTAAGTTCGGGCAAGTGTAATCGGGAATTGGACTTAGAAGTGCCCGTATAATTCTGCATCATTTCAAACACTTAATACGTCTCCGAGTAATCATTTCAGTGGTCAAGGAAAGAATCATACATCATCAAATGTTCACGGGTCAGACACACTTGTTTCAAAACGTTAGCTTATATCTCCATTCAAAGTGAAACGTGACAAATATTCATATCCCTGTGATGGATGAACGCCCTGCTCAGGGTGTTTCACTGCCTCTCACACACGTTGGATGCTGGGACAGGCTTCGAAACAGCACCGCCCCCGGCCATGACCCCATCTAAAAATAAGCATGTTTAATAATGGACAATTTGATGCTGCTCTGTGCTGGAGTGGACTGTTTGATTTGCATCTCTCCTGAGGACCTCCGCACAGTACCACCTCTCCCTCACATCTCTGAAGCTGCTGGTATAGTGAGCACTGCACCCGGGAGGCATTTCCTTCAGCACCTCAGGGGTCTTACATGCACAGCCCTTAACACTAATCATTGCCTTCCTCATACGTTTATTCTCCCTTCCACTGGCCCCAGGGCCTCAGCCCTGTTCCCCCAGGGCGATCACACAGGCCACTCCCAAACCCACCTCTCCGCCATTGCATCTAATTCAAACCCTGCTGCGATAATCAGCAGGCATAAATGTTTGTTTCTTTTCCTGGGGCTGTCTAAAATACCTGCTGGGTTAATATCTCATGCCATAAGTGTATCATTATTTGCTGTAATGGATTTTCCCATTACCATGCTATTACCACTTAGCCTAATTTAATTATGACTGATACCAGGCCTGCCAGCGGAGGGTGGGCTCCCCCGTCTCCTGTGAGGTTCCTCCAGAGATTTCGTCCCCTCAGGGAGTTTGTTCTCACCTGTCTTTGAGTGTTTTTCTTCCCATGGGATTATTTATTTATTCATTTTTTACTTTACTTGCTGTTTTTTTTTTTTTTTTTTTAGGGACTCGGCCTTTCCATATACCTGCCACAAATGCAGCAGCTGCTCTTCCTGGGGTCCACATGCAACAATCATAACAGACAAAAAATACATAAAATAAAACATTCAAAATGCACTCAAAATAGTTTGTACATCAACTTAACAAGCAAAGTGCATATAAAATACAACAAGCATAAAACACAACAAGCATATCAAGAAACTTTGTAACAGAGTCTGTAAAAAGCAACAAACAAATTCAGTTGTATCACATATGAACTTATCGTTGCAACAGTTAATGGGTCTCCTACCCACTAATGTGCTTTGACTGAACATACGCAGAAGGAAAGATGCAAAAGCGCACGCACAAATGCTCATGCACACACACACACACACGCACACACACACACAAATGTACATGCACAAACACAGGGCATGCACAGAGCAGGGCTTATGACATCATATACTTGGACTTTCAGAAAGCATTTGATACAGTACCGCATAAGAGACTAATTTTTAAAATGAGCTCCATTGGAGTTACAGGAGGTATTCTGGAGTGGATTCAAAACTGGTTACAGGACAGGACACAAAGAGTGGTGGTCAGTGGTATCTCATCTCAGCTAGGTGTGGTGGGGAGTGGCGTCCCCCAGGGATCGGTGTTGGGACCCCTGCTGTTCCTCATCTACATTAATGACCTTGATAGGAATATTGAGAGCACATTAGTTAAATTTGCAGATGATACTAAACCGGGAGGTTTGGCAAATAGTTTAGAGTCCACTAAAGTGATTCAGGATGATTTGGATAGAATCCAGAATTGGGCAGAAATGTGGCAAATGAAATTTTATGTAGCGAAATGTAAAGTTGTACATGTAGGTAATAAAAACATTAGATGGGATTACTTCATGGGAGGTTTAAAACTGGAATCTGCTCCACAAGAGAAAGATCTGGGAGTGATTGTTGACCAAACCCTCACAGGCTCTAGCCATTGTGCCGTAGCAGTTAAAAAAGCCAATTGGATGCAGGGATACATTGCCAAAAGTATTGAGTACAAATCTAAGGAGGTGATGCTTCTTTTGTACAACACATTTGTCAGACCACATCTGGAGTATTGTGTACAGTTCTGAAGACCATGTTTTAAGAAAGATATAGAGGCTCTAGAGAAAGTACAGAGAAGAGCCACAAAGCTAATTCCAGGTATAAAAGATGAAAGCTATGAGAAGAGGCTGAAGATCCTTAATCTCTTTAGCCTTAGGAAAAGGAGGCTAAGGGGTGATTTGATTGAGGTCTTTAAATATGTTAAAGGGATTAACAAAGTGAATTATGTAGGATTCCTTCGACTAAGTGTTGTTAGTGGAACTCGGGGTCACAAATGGAAGTTGACCAAAGGTAAATTTAGAGCTGATATTCAGAAATATTTCTCACCCAAAGAATAATTTCGATGTGGAATGGCTTGCCTGACCATGTTGTTGAGGCGGAGACCTTGGGGGGTTTTCAAGAGCAGGCTTGACTTAAAGCTAGATGCCATTGAGTCATTGAGTATCTGAAGGGATATATTCACAATAGTATAAAAAACTGGCGAGCGTAGTTGGGCTGAACGGCCTGTTCTTGCCATTCATGTTATGTTATGTTATGTTAACACACAAACACATGCCCACACACACACACACACACACACACACACACGGACTTACAATACATTCATTTCTGAACTTAATTATCCTGACCATAACCTTGAACACTACATGCCTCACCCTAATCTTAACCTCACCCAAACCTGGCCATAACCCTGAACCTAATTGCTAACCCTAAAAGGCTCAGATGCCTTGTAAGGCCAAAAAAATGTCCCCATAAGGATGAGGAAATGTGCTAATCCATCACTTTAGAGGTCGCCACTAAAGGAAGGAATGCCCACCCACTCACACACATTGAACAGACACATACATACACACAGAGTCAATGGGTTTATTCAAAATTGTATGATTTTGTCCCAGCTGGTGGCTCTTGTGGCTGGTGATTCTGAATTTTACAGCAATTATAGAGTGCAATATGGTGTACTCATGAATATTTCACTTCACTGTCCTCTCCAGTCAATACCTCGCAAAACACACACCCAGTTTGATGTGTTCAACGTTCACATAGACAGAAACTATTTCTGTCAGGCTCAAAAACATTTCCGACTGTTTGTGGAGAAAAGTTAACTTGAGAAAAGTACAGTACAAAATTACAAGATGGAAAACTATAATAAGGCAATGGGTGCTACTTGGCCCTTTGGTCTTCAACTCGCTGAAAACTGACAGGGCTGCACCCTCATTAGCCTCGATGAACTGCCTGCCTTATTTGTAGGTCGGCGCATTTTTGGTTGTTTATCGCTACATTGGGTTTTTTAAATCACAGCAATCCTTCAGAAACATTCCCGCATCTCCTCTGCGTCTCGGAAACGCAAAGGGATTGCAAATGCGACGCGCTCGTAATTAACAACCTTCTTCCACTGTTTTCCGCTTAAAACCTATATGTAAAAGGGCGAATTGAGTGGATGATAACAAATGGATGACACACCAGGACTGATTTCTATGAGACAGTAGACCGGGGGCAAGAAACACAGCACCACGTATCTCTAAACCAGCCCAAGGAGAGAAGCTATATTTATAAAACGTATGATTCCTCATTAATCTTCAACAGCGTGAACTTCAGAGCCTGGTCACGTGCCCTACTTCCCCTTTACGACTTCACATCCAACGGTCCGTTTTCACTGAATCTGTGACAAATTAACATCGAGTTCCATTGATGTAATGTAAAGCAAATGAGTTTGTGACTACGATAGTCTATGAAAATAAATAGCCTATATTAATGAGCATTTTTAAAAGGCTCGGTTCTCTATTCTGAATTTCTTTTATCAAGGGGATGTTGTAAGAATAAAAATCCTGAACCAGTTAGATTAATTCATGCAAACTCATGGAATTGCACGATTGGACTCAGATCTTTTAAGACTGTATATTAGCAAAAGATCTAAAACTGGAGTTAAAAGGCACAATGGAACAGCTTACAAAATTTAAATGACGGCAAACACAACCCCAATTCCAAAAGAGTTGGGATGCTGTGTAAAGTGTAAATGAAATCAGAATGCATTGATTCGCAAATTTCATAGACTGACATTTTATTCACTATAGAACATAAACAACATATCAGATGTTGAAAGTGAGACATTTTACCATTTCATAAAAAATATTAGCTCATTTTGAATTTGACGGCAGCAACACAACTCAAGTAAGGATAGGGCCATGTTTACCATTGTGTAACATCCCCTATTCTTTTAACAACAGTCTGTAAATGTCTGGGAAGTGAGGAGACCAACTGCTGAAGTTTTGGGAGAGGAATGTTGTCCCACTCCTGTCAGATGTAGGAATCCAGCAACTCAACAGTCCTGGGTCTTCTTTGCTGGATTTTTTGTCCTATGATGCGCCAAATGTTTTCTACTAGTCAATGGTCTGGACTGCAGGCAGGCCAGTTCAGCACTCAGACTCCTCTACTGTGAAGCCATGCTGTTGTGATGGATGCAATACATGGTTTGGCATTGTTTTGCTGAAACATGCAAGCCCTTCCCTGAAAGAGACGCTGTCTGGATGGGAGCATACAAGCTTTAGACCGCACAACACGGCATCCGTGGTTTCCAAAAATAATTTAAAATTTTGATTCAACTGACCACAGGACAGTCTTCCATTTCGCCTCAGTCCATTTTAAATTAACTTTGGCCCAGAGAAGACAGCAGCGTTTCTGGATTGTGTTCACATAATGGTTTCTTCTTTGCATGATAAAGCTTTAGCTTGCATTTGTAGATAGCACGGCGAACTGTGTTCACAGACAATGATTTCTGGAAGTGTTCCTGAGCGCTTGCAGTGTATTCCAGTGCAGAATCATGCCTGTTTCTAAAGCAGCGCCACCTGAGGGCCCGAAGATCACGAGCATCCAATATTGACCTTCGGCCTTGTCCCTTGCGCACAGAGATTTCTCCAGATTCTCTGACTCTTTTGATGGTATCATGTACTGTAGATTCAAAGTCTTCACAATTTTACATTGAGGAACATTTTTCTGAAATTGTTCCACAATTTTTAGATGCATTTTTTTTGCAGATCGGTGATACTTTGTCCTTTTTCACTTCTGAAAGACTCTGCCTCTCCAAAATGCTCTTATTATACCCAGTCATGATACTGACCTGTTGCCAGTTAACCCAATTAGTTGCAAAATGCTCAAACAGCTGTTTTTTATTAGTACCACTTACTTTTCCAGCCTTTTGTTGCCCCTCTCCCAACTTTTTTGAAATGTGTTCCTGCCATCAAATTCAAAATGAGCTAATATTTTTCATAAAATGGTAAAATGTCTCACTTTCAATATCAGATATGTTGCCTTTGTTCTTTTGTGTGTGGGTTTGAGATTTGCAAATGATTGCATTCTTTTTTTTTCAATTTACACAGCTTCCCAACTTTTTTGGAATTGGGGTTGTATTAGACAGTTGCATTTCATTTCTGCATTAGCGTCTTAGGCATGCATTAGCAAGTACTGTCCATGCTGTAGAGAACCATTAGCTGCAGGCCAAAACCTCAAAATGGCTTTAGAAAGGGAACGGCTGATTGTCGTGGTTTTGCAGCTGAGGTCTACACTCACTCTGAGTAATACAGAAACTACACCAGCTATATACTCTAAGCCTGTGAGTCAGCGCGTACACCAGGAGGAAGTGTACGAGTTGAAGTGGACAAATCACCAAACAGGAGTTGTAGGGTATTTCCATTTATATACTGTCTTAGTGCCATGATTATATTCCCATTGCCTGAGTTTTTTCATAGCGGACCATGAGATACAGTATGTTTTCTTGGGAGCAGCTCAACACCTGTTTTGAGCTTAATATCTAAATCCATATTTTGATTTACAGTTCATCAGGACAAAGTCTCATTGACTGAATGTCACGTTTTGCGTTATGAACTGCCGAGACACAGCAAATGGAATCAGCAGAGATGAACGCTGGTGTAACGCAACATATTTTACTTGAATTTCACATAGAATTTGAGTAAAAAAAAAAAAATCACTTGCATTCCCTTTGAAATTATCCATCCATCATCAAGTCGGCTTTTTCCTCACATGAGCTTATTCCAGTAAACTATGGGCAAAGGCAGGGACACAGCCTAGAGCAGGGCTATTCAACCGTGTCCAGAAAGGGCCAGTGTGGGTGCAGGCTTTCAGTTACGCACCTGATTCTACTAATCAACCCTAAGAGTCTTTGCTAATGAGCTTGATTAGTAGTATCAGGCGTGTAAGTGCTTAGTTGGAATGAAAGCCTGCACTCACACCGGCCCTTGCAGGATAATGTTGAATAGCCCTGCCCTAGAGTCTGGACGGCTGGCCAATCTATCACAGAGCGAACACACACACACACACACACACACACACACACACACACACACTTTTAGAGTCTCCAATTAGCTCGACATTTATGTCTTTAAATTGCACATGAACATGGAGAACATTCAAAACCATCACCATCTTGCTCAAAGGCAACAATGCAACCCACTGAGCCACATTACCAGATGTTTGCAATTTAGATAAATCATATTAATAGCAATGACCTGACAGCCATAACCCATCTATTCAATAAGAGATTTGACAAGGAACAGAGAGAACTTGTGCAAAGACAGGAATCTAGTTCAGTGACTTTATAAGAAATAGTAGTCGTACAGGCTGGGTTGAACATTAGTGTTGAAAATGCAGCACAGAGAGGTAAATCCAGAGTTGTAATCAATAAATAGTCCAATGTTCAGAAAACCAGGAAGTTGACATGCCAACGCCAAACAGTAGAAAACTTGGAAAAATGAAAAGCCAAACCAGAAATCAAATTATACTCTGAGCAATAAACAAAAATTGTGAATCAAAACCCTAACCAGGCAACTCAGAATTTCAGAAACAGCTCATAAAAAGTGCTGGCTAGCAAACCTGTGATTTGCAGATGACACAGAGCGGTATACAAAGGGAGAACTGTGGAACCAAATCAAACAGGTAACAGGTATGTGGAGCTGAAAAGCGTGGAAGGAGGTGTGGTTACAAAATGAGGAAGCAATCAAACAATTAACAATGAATGAGGGGCGGGGCAAGTGAGGGAGAGAAAACCAAGGACACGCGGCAAATGATAGATGAATGTAAATGACGAGAGTAATGAAAGAAAACTGCAAAAATGACACTGAAACATGAAACTAATAAACACATGCACAAACCGCACATAAAACACAACTGATTCAAATACTGACAGAATTAAATAAAAGGAAGCTTGTTCTCAGATGAGCCACCTTCAAAAGAAAATTGACGAAAGTGCCTTGATTTACAAACGTTGTGTGCGTCACTGGATTCTGGTTCAAGTGGGTTCTCTTGGTATAGTAGGCCTACATAACATAACATAATAACATAACATAACATGACATAACATAACATGAATGGCGAGAACAGGCCGTTCAGCCCAACTAGGCTCGCCAGTTTCTTTATACTATTGTGAATATATCACTTCAGATACTCAATGACTCAATGGTATCTAGCTTTAAGTCAAGCCTGCTCTTGAAAACTCCCAAGGTCTCTGCCTCAACAATATGGTCAGGCAAGTTATTCCACATCGAAATTACTCTTTGGGTGAAGAAATATTTCCAAATATCAGTGCTAAATTTACCTTTGGTCAACTTCCATTTGTGACCCCGAGTTCTACTAACAACACTTGGTCGAAGGAATCCTAAATAATTCACTTTGTTAATCCCTTTAACATATTTAAAGACCTCAATCAGATCACCCCTTAGTCTTCTTTTCCTAAGACTAAAGAGATTAAGGATCTTCAGCCTCTTCTCATAGCTTTCATGTTTTATACCTGGAATTAGCTTAGTGGCTCTTCTCTGAACTTTCTCTAGAGCCTCTATATCTTTCTTAAAGTATGGTCCCCAGAACTGCACACAATATTCCAGATGTGGTCTGACGAATGTGTTGTACAAAAGAAGCATCACCTCCTTGGATTTGTACTCAATACTTATGGCAATGTATCCCAGCATCTGATTGGCTTTTTTAACTTCTACGGCACAATAGCTAGAGCCTGTGAGGGTTTGGTCAACAATCACTCCCAGATCTTTCTCGTGTGGAGCACATTTCAGTTTTAAACCTCCCATGAAGTAATCCCGTCTAATGTTTTTATTACCTACATGTACAACTTTACATTTCGCTACATTAAATTTCATTTGCCACATTTCTGCCCAATTCTGGATTCTATCCAAATCATCCTGAATCACTTTAGTGGACTCTGAACTATTTGCCAAATCTCCCAATTTAGTATCATCTGCAAATTTAACTAATCTGCTCTCAATATTCCTATCAAGGTCATTAATGTAGATGAGGAACAGCAGGGGTCCCAACACCGATCCCTGGGGGACGCCACTCCCCACCATACCTAGCTCAGATGAGATACCACTGACTACCACTCTTTGTGTTCTGTCCTGTAACCAGTTTTGAATCCACTCCAGAATACCTCCTGTAACTCCAATGGAGCTCATTTTAAAAATTAGTCTCTTATGCAGTACTGTATCAAATGGTTTCTGAAAATCCAAGTATATGATGTCATAAGCCCTGCTCTGGTCATAAGTCTTGGTGGCCTCTTCAAAAAATTCCAGAGGGTTTGTCAGGCATGACCTTCCCTTACGGAAACCATGTTGGCTATCCCTCAAGATATTGTTACGTTCAAGAAATAAGTCCAGCTCATCTTTTATGATAGATTCCAATATTTTGCATGCAATGCAACTTAAACTGACTGGCCTGTAATTCCCTGGCTCAGTACGGTCCCCTTTCTTATATATTGGTATTATATTGCCCTGTTTCCAATCATTTGGTATTTCTACAGTTTCTAAAAACCATCTGAAGGTGGCGGATAGCGGCTTAAAGATGATCTCACTAACTTCCCTGAGCATAAGCCATCAGGACCCGCCGCCTTATCTGCCTTTAGTTTATGCAACTTGTCTAATACTTCGTTATCCCAAACCTCAATTTCCGCTAAATAATCTTGAGCATTTAACATGCCCTCTGGCCGAATAAAGACCCACTCTGAGGTAAAATTCTCAACAAAGTAACTGTTTAAGGTATCCGCAATATCCTTGTTATCAAATAGCAGCGATCCATTTTTATTCTTTATGCACTTAACCTGCTCTTTGACTTTCCTTTTTCTGCTACAGTACTGAAAGAAGCGCTTAGGGTTAGTTTTTGCCCCCTCCGCAATTTGCCTTTCATACAGTCCTTGAGCATTCCTCAGCTCATTTTTGACCACAGCCCGCATTTTACAGTATTCAGCCTTAGTGTTCTCATTGTTATCCTTTATGTACATCTATAAAGATTCCTTTTTTCCCTCAAAATACTACGAATACTTGTGGTCATCCACTGAGCATTCTGCTTTTTCAGCTTACTTTTGGGCACCTTTGGAATGAATTTGCATTGTGAATCAAGTAAAACCCCTTAAATCTTTCTCACATCTCATTTACAGACTCAGTCCAGGAGTGTCTCCCATTTTATTTTACTTAGATATGAGCGCATCCTGTCAAAGTTTGCTCCCCTAAAATTGAAAATTTTTGTTTTTGAAGACACCTTTTTAACTTCCCATGAAATATCAAAATTAACAGTAGAGTGATCACTTGTCCCAAGTGGCTCCAGTACCTCAACATTGCTAATTCTATCTGGGTCATTACAGAGCACTAAGTCGAAAATTGCCTTCTCTCTTGTAGGTTTATTAACATACTGCACCAAAAAATTATCATTTATAACATCTAAAAATTCTTCCTCCCCCCTACCCTGTCCTTTCACCATTTCCCAATCGATACCAGGATAATTCAAGTCTCCCATAATAATAGTCCCTCCTCCTTTACAAGCTTGCGTAATCCTCTTAAAGAGCATTTCATTGACTGCACTGTCCAAAGCTGGTGGTCGATAGCATACACCTATGTTTAAACCTGTTTCGTGTTTGCCAATGAGCCTGACCCAGATATCTTCACAGGGCAAGGAATGTTCAAGTTCAGGAATTTCCTGCACACTCATGTTTTCGTTTACATAGAGTGCTACACCCCCTCCTCGCCTATTGCATCTATCCTTCCTAAAAAGCTTATAACCTTCTATATTATATTCATCTCCATCCTCTTCGCCAAGCCATGTCTCTGTAATCCCAACCATGTCATAGCCTTCACCAATCATAACGGCATCAAGTTCTGGAAATTTATTTTTTATGCTTCTTGCATTTAGATAAAAACATTTCAGGTTATCACGAACGCTCTTCCCCTTCGATTTCCCATGTGCCCGCTGCTCCAAGCCCCTCACTACGCTTTGTTGCTTTAAAAATATATCATCAATAGTGCATGTAACGCTGTCAGCTTCCATCAGGGCAGTCCGCATCTCCCTCTGTATAACAGTCACTAACCTCCCTGCCCCCCAAGTCCCTAGTTTAAATAACTCTGTGCTACCCTCAACATACGCTGACCCAGTGCAAAGGTACCCCTCCGGTTCAGGTGTAGCCCATCCGGCTTGAACAGGTCACCCCTGTCCCAGAAGTAGTTCCAGTGCCCCATAAACCTATACCCCTCTTTCCTACACCAGGTTCGTAGCCACGTGTTAAACCTTCAGATAAAATTCTGCTTCCCTCTGCTTGCACATGGTACCGCTGGAATCCCGGAGAAAACTACTGTGGAGGATCTGCTCCTAACCTTTTCAGCTAATTCCACAAATTTGCCTTGCAGAACCTCAAACCTACCCTTACCTATGTCATTTGTCCCAACATGGACCATGACAACTGGATCCCCCCCGCTCTGGCCAGGAGCTTGTCCAAGCGCTCCAGGAGGTCTCCTACCTGGGGCAGGCAACACACCATCTGAGACTCCTTGTCGGCGAACAGACTAAACTGTCTATTCCTCTAAGTATTGAGTCCCCCTCTATCACTAACTCTCTTTTCTGAGGGGTAGAGGCCAACAGGGTGCCCTGATGCTCATCAGTCCCCTCACTCTCAGGGTCAGGGGCCAATTAGAGTTCCTGCAAGGGCCGGAATCAGTTGGACACCTCAACCACTGGAGGAGCTCTCGCTGTATGGTGTGCATGCCCTTTCTTGCGCTGTCGACCTACAGTCACCCAACTTTCTCTCCCTGCCTGCTCTGGGGTTCCCGCACCACCCTGCTTTGGTGTACAGACCATTTCTCTAAACGACATGCTACTTAGTTCCTCTAGGAACATGCGTGCCTTATCTGTCCGTAGATCCACTCAGCCATCGATGACTGATTGGGCCCGGGGCACAACATGTATACATCTCATTTGAGCTTGCAAAATGACTTCAGTAATTTCAGAAGTCCTGGCATGCATATCACCCCAGGGCCTGAGGAAAAAAGTTTATGTATTTCATTTTACAAGTGCATTGGATGTCATTTTATTACATACCATGAGAGCCTTTCAAGTTTCAGTGAAATGTAAATTACAGTACCTCACAAAAGTGAGTACACCCCTCGCACTTCGACAATTAATTTACTATATCTTTTTCAAGGGACAATGTTACAGAAATGAAACCTGAATATATTCTAGAGTAGTCATTGTACAATATGTGTAGCAGTGTAGATTTACTGCACTGTCCACATAACTGAACAAACAGTCATTATTTCCAAAATGGGTGGCAACAAAAGTGAGTACACCTCACCGTCAACATGCCAAATTGTGTCCATAGTGTCAATATTTAGTGTGACCACCATTGTTGTCCAGCACTGCCTTGATTCTCCCTGGCATGGAATTCACCAGAGCTGCACAGGCTGTTGCTGGGATCCTCCTCCACTCCTCCATGACAGCATCACGGAGCTGGTGGATGTTGGACACCTGCTGCTCCTCCACCTTCCTCTTGAGGATGCCCCACAGGTGCTCAATGGGATTCAGGTCTGGAGACATACTTGGCCACAGCATCACCTTCACCTTCAGCTTCTTCAGGAAGGCTGTTGTCATCTTGGAGGTGTGTTTCGGGTCGTTATCATGTTGGAAAACTGCCGTGTGGCCCAGTTTCTGAAGGGAGGTCAACATGTTCTGCTTCAGAATGTCACAGTACGTGTTGGAATCCATTATTCCATCAATGAAGCGCAGCTCCTCAGGACCAGAAGCACTCATGCAGCCCCAGACCGTGATGCTGCCACCACCATGTTTGACTGTAGGCAGTACACACTTGTCTTGGTACTCCTCACCAGGGCGCCGCCACACATGCTGGACACCATCTGAGCCAAACAAGTTTATCTTGGTCTCATCAGACCACAGAACATGGTTCCAGTGGTTCATGTTCTTGGGCTGGTTGTCTTCAGCAAACTGTTTTTGGGCTTTCTTGTGGGCTAGCTTCAGAAGATGCTTCTGTCTTGGCCGACGGCCATGCAGACTGACTTGGTGCAGTGCACAGCGTATGGTCTGAGCACTGACAGGCTGTTCTCCCACTGCTGCAACCTCGTTAGCAATGCTGCCAGCACTCCTGCGTCTGTTTTCTGAGGCCAACTTGTGCACCTGACGCAGAGCACGAGGACTCAACCTCTTCGGTCGACCCTGACAAGGCCTGTTCCGAGCAGAACCTGTCTTGGAAAACTGCTGGATAACCTCGGCCGCCGTGCTGTAGCTCAGTTTTGCGGTTTCACAGATCTCCTTGTAGCTGAGACCATCTTTGTGGAGAGCAACGATTCTCTTTTTCAGATCCTCAGAGAGTTCTTTCCCATGAGGTGCCATGTTGACCATCAAATGACCAGAATGAGAGCATTGCACCCAAAGCACCACAATTTACACCTTCAACATGTTACACAACCTCATATAACCCAGTCGAACAGATAAAAGCATGAACATGATGAATAAGACACGTTTCATTGCTTGGTTGACCATTATCAATTGGGGTGTGTTCTCACTCTTGTTGCCACCCATTTTGGAAATAGTGACTGTTTGTTCAGTTATTTGGACAGTGCAGTAAATCTACGATGCTACACACATTGTACGATGACTACTCAAGAATATATTCAAGTTTCATTTCTGTCACATTGTCCCTTGAAAAGATATAATAAATTCATTGTCAAAATGTGAGGGGTGTACTCACTTTTGTGAGATACTGTACTTTTAATTTATACAGAATGCCCCAATTTAATGAATGTAACACGAAAGTGCACAATTTTGTGAATCAAGAGTGTAGGAGAGGAAACGCACGTTCCCGACAGGACGTAACAATGAATTGGTACTTTGATATGTCCAGTCTGAAGAGCAGTTTTGTTACTTTATCCATGAATGTAAATGGCCTAAGAAAAACCAAAAACACGGCAATTTAAAACAAAAATTATTGAATGGTCTTAAAAACAAAAAAGTCACAAAGACAATGGATTTGTTTTGTGCCTTGAATTTATCTTTGTGAATAACTTTATGATTATTATTTATGTTTATTTTTTCTTGTCTGTATACCCCAAATTGATTGTTTTATAATAATAATAATAATTATTATTATTATTATTATTGTTATTTTATTCATTTATTTATTTTTGTATTAAGTTTGCTCTTTTCTTTTATTGTATCTGTTTCAGTATTTGTAAACTGAACTGAATATACAATTTAAAAAGAAAAAAAAAAAGAGCAGTTTTGTTGCATCATTGCGCTGTACGCCCTCTGCTGGCAATAAAGTGGGTTTACCGAGCACCGCACTCATTTTGGATCGGAGCTGGCTGAGCGCAGACTCCCTTTCATGACGCACAACCGCTGGACATCGCCGATTTTCACTCGAACCGACTGGCGTAAACTGACCCCAAGTTGTAGTAGTACTATTACGCTTTTTACATTTCTACAATTACCAGCCCAGCAGAATTCCTGTACTGTAGCTTGTTTACATTAAAGGTGTCAGGCTTTTTACTACAAAATTCCTCTTTGCATCTTCATTTAAGAATGGCAGATACCCAAATGAACCATAATACACTTAAGCATTAAAATACTTTCGCAGTATCCCAAATCTATAGGCGATGCAGCGAGACGATGTTTCTATAAAGGGGAGAACAGAGGGCTATTGCAGAAAAACCAAGATAAGGGATTAAGCCTGGATTTTCCAGTTATCCCGGTTTAATTTAGCCCTGACTCAGTTGCACGAAAGCAGGGGCACATAAGTTACCATGGAGATTTATTCTGTGCAGCTAGCCTACTCTAGACCAGGCTAACAGCCTGGCTTTGTTAATCCTGGTGCCTTATCTCTTCATTCAGCAATCACACTGATTGGAAATAAATGTGTTTTACAGTTATTCCATGGTCCTCTGTATTTTGCCTCATTTTTATTAGCATTACTAGATGCATTATCATTCAATTAAGAATGCCTACTGTTATTTTAATTATATTGATCATTAATTTGAGTCATGTTAGTGTTTGGCAGCATACTGGTATGAAGATTGCTTTTCATATTGCTTTCAGAGGTCTGATGAATACATAATGCAGCTGATAAGTTGATCAGAAATAGCTGATGAAGTTGGAAAGGTGGTTTCAATGTAGTCAGTAGTGAGGACATTGTTAATGGCAGGCTGGACAGAGATCAATACATTGTTAATTATTTCACTTGATTTTCTCTTTGACATAGCTCATCCTTTAATTATAAAGCATAGTGTATGTCACTCTTCCATATGTTTGTGTATATTATTTGCCATTGATAGCACACAGTTTGTGGTTGCCAGATTTCATTGTTGCATAATCTTCCAAAATTACTCTCACTTTATCGGACCAGTTAACTGAACATTCATGAAATAGGGAAGACACCAATTTTTTTTGACCTTTTATTCT
Source organism: Gymnothorax javanicus (assembly GCA_029692085.1). NCBI lineage: Eukaryota > Metazoa > Chordata > Actinopteri > Anguilliformes > Muraenidae > Gymnothorax > Gymnothorax javanicus. The sequence goes on from CM056204.1 coordinate 9,566,216, forward strand.
GTGGTCGTCCCTTGTCAGCTTGGAGCTTGGAAGAGAGAAAAAGAAGAATGAATACATTGTGTTACAGTCATGCTTACAGTGCGCATTGAAATCACTTCTCTTTCTAGTTTGAAGACTTCTAGGTCCAGTTTTCTGTGTCCTTTTGTAATTTCCTGGTCCAGGCCCAAGTCCTGCCATTTCTTTTGCATGTTCATCTTCACATCTGCCAGCTCTATTTGTCTTTAGAGGCATTACCTGTAGAGATGTCTGACAGTTTGTGAACTCTGTAAAATACCTACCAATTAGCACTGCAGGAATTGTGCATAATGTGGTTTTCTTATAGGCAATACTCACTATGTTGCCAGGCTGGCTTACAGGTTGTACAGCATCTGGGTCCTGTTACAAATATATTTTCTATGACCATTATATCAGTGACTTTATAGCAATTATGTTCAACGTACTAAATGAGGATTTCCACAAGATTGACATGATACCTCGAGCATTCTGGAGTGAATTTTTAACACCAGAGGCTTCACAATTTAGTCTCGAACTACTGTGAAATGATTAAATTCAGGTGTAACCGCCGAAGAAAGTAAACATAGAGCCAAAAAGTGGTATACGCAGAACCCACACCTTTGCGAACAAAAGATTAATTATTTTGTAAATCGAGCCTGGCTGTAGCAGAAATGGGCGCGCTCTAGAAAGCTGACTGCGACGGCTCACTTTGTCATACTGAATCAATCTCACGCATCTCTGAATGGACAGGGGACAGCGACACTGAAAGTCAGGGACGGGATGGGTGTCGACTCCGATTCCCGGTACATTTCTCATGTTTCGTGTCGATCTCTGGGTCCTCGTGTCGTGTGGAGGCCGGCAAGGCCGGATGCGAATACAGGTTTCTGCGCGTGATTGCTCTCCTCTGAGACTGTCGGAGTACGTGGCATCGCTACAATATACACATCTTTGAAATTCGCAAAAACAAAAACTGCAGGAGAAAGAACAGTGATGAAAAACTCCCAAGGCCCAAAAAGTGTCCCACTGGACTGTAAAAGACATTGTGACAAGAGACAGCACTTAGCGTTCCCACACGCACCACGCCCAAGGGAACGACCTCAATCAGGAACTCCTGCTCTGATGAGGCGGCCTCTGCACAAACTGACGGAAAGAACGCTCGGTGCGGAGAAAAGCATTTCGCAATCCGAGCCCTCACAAAAGATTCGCCTTTTTGACGCTGAAGTCTGACATTGATTGACGGCTTTCCCGTACATTACAGTTCTTGGCCCTCTCCATAAAGAATTCAGACGTTCAGAAATGGGGAGGCCATAAGGTGGTGCTTTAAGTAGTAAACGATGTCTTTCAGTCACACTTGGCCAGCGGGGTGCCGAGTTCTGTCAGTACTCGTGGAACTGGAGCCTGGCGCGCCTCCATCAACAGACTAGTCCCACCCGTCATTCACACAACCGGCTGCACGTTCGCCTCGCCTCAGAAACACAGTTGGCAGTATGTCACCAGTCAGTGCGATGTACTGTAGCAGTAATGGAATATTCTTTCCCCTCTACACACTCACGCCCGCACAAAAGCCCACACGCACACTCATCATATATTTTATATTAGCCAGTGTTCTTGACAACGTCACAGAGAACATCAATTATAACTAATTTGCGGGGGGGAAAACACGAAAAAGCGTCCAAAAGTGTGACCTCGTGGCAGTGTTACGCTATATTTTCATTTATTTATGGCGTTCTATGGGGCCGCACACATTCTAAAAATGTTCCTCCGCCGAAATTCTCTCTGCTGTATTATCACTGTGATGATTTAGTGGGAGGTTTCTTTTGTTTTTCCGTAGCCTATTCACCTTAGTACTATATTGTTGGCAACTTACTTATTTAGTTTCTTTCTATGATATGTTAATTTGATTATCTGTCTTTTTATATATATTATCTGTCTTTCTACATAATTCTCATGCCACGCCCCCAACGATCCGAATCTCCGGAATCCTGAGGAACGGGCCAGCTCCATTCATCACCATTAATCAGCTCCGCTCGTGTCTAATTATTCCATTATCATTAGTAACTGCATTAAAGCCCCGATTTCACACCATTACTCTTCGAAGTATCGTAAAGCTCTTATCTAACCTAGGCTTTTGTCATAGCGGTTCGCGTATCTTGTTATAACTCTTAAATTAGTTGAATTTGTTAGTCCGGCTTATTATTTTTTGTAATAGGCTACTTTTGGGAACTGCGTTTCCTATTGTGTTATATTCTTCAAGTAACTTCTGTGGCTTCACTGCAAAGGCAATAAAGCCAAACTTTTCTTTGCATTTGGATCCTACCTACCTTTTCCTGTTTTCAGTGCACATTCAAACGTGCGCTGAGATTACATGTAATGTAATTTAACGTAAATTTCCATTTTACTGAATTGTGATCATGGGTTTTTCTTTCTCTGAATTAAGTGTTATGTGGTATTTTTTGTACATTTTATTTCAATGTGGCCTGTTTGTATGTATTCACATTTGCTTTTTTTGGTTAACGTGATAGTGTTTTAAAGAAAACTGTATTGCCTATAAAAGCTGAAAATCTCTATTTCAGCATATATTTGCAAATGATCCACAAATAAAAATATAGGTATATGAGATGCAATTATGCCTTTTCTGAATCTTATATTACAAACAGGCCTACTTAATAAGTAGCAATTTGACTGTTGAAACATAAAATGTCAACTAAGTCCACTTATCACCCAAAAATAATAGACCCTAATCCAGACTTCAAAGATGCAACTTGTCTAAAGCATAGTTTGGCATCAAACACGCTTCCAATCTAAAATATCCGCCGCAAAATGTTTGGCAGAATTCCCCCTCTCTCTGCTTTGATGTGCAAGCTGTTTAGAATATTTTCTAAAATAAATTCAAATATCACAAGCAATCCTCTTTGAAACGGTAAAAACTGAGACAATCATCAGTCACTCACAGCGCTATCAGCCTATAGGCGCACTTTTTGAGGAAATAATGATGTGATGTGTGTGAATACATTCATCACGAAATGTAATGCTTTGTTTCATTGCTCTGAAACCATACCAGATGATCCAACACAACCGTCAATTATATTTGGTCGAGTTCAATCCCAACCGCAAACATTTGTGCCCTCTACAGGCGGTAAATGGTACAGGCATTGAACGAATAATTGAATAATAACATGCGGTGTTCTGGCTCGAGGGCTGAGAACGGCTGGTACTTCACTTTCCCTTTACCGGGGTCAGGTGTGAAGTTCGGCAAGTCTATAAACCAGGGCTGAATTTGGATTTGAAGGTCCGTATTCTTCGCTTTAAACACACAGTGAAACACACACACATGTTAGCACCCCCGACCTCCCCCCCCGCACACACACATCCTTGTACTTCTATGAGGACATTACATTGACTTCCATTCGCTTTTTGTGGTTCGACAGCCTTTCCCTCATTTTAATAATAAGCAACACATGCTTAACCCAAACCCCAACCCTAACCTTAACCAATCACCAACCAACCATACCCTTAACCAGAACTTATTAGTCACAACCTGCCTTTGCAGCTGTGAGGAAAGGCGAAATTGCAGCTTCCTAATAATGTCCCCCGGTAGGATAAAAAAAAAAAATTTCCCCCCATTTTCCTAGACCTCGCTGTGTAGCAAGATCTCTCTCTCTCTCTCTCTCTCTCTCTCTCTCTCTCTCTGCACACATTCCCGCACACACGAGTGAACAACCAGATTCGATGATTTCCACATAGCATCAAGTTATCCGTTGAGTTAAATAAAGGTTCTTTCGCAGGCATCCTGGATGGTTTATTTTCAATAGGGGGCGCTGTGACCCAGCACATTAGGGGAGACAAGCAAGATTGAGAAAAAAAAACTGAAGCAAACATGACTTCATAAAATTTACAATTAATCGCTTAATCTTTTTTTGAGTTTTATGTTGCCTGTAAAATGACCAGAGAAATAAAAATAATACTGATAAATAATACTGATTTATTCAAAAAATAATGCAGACACATACCGGTAATCATAACAATGATCACTAGCATAATCGTCATCATAATAATAGTGCTCAAAATCATCAACATTTGTACAATTAATTCATAAATGCTGATCTAATTATATGATGAGCCAGTTCATTAAAAATATCACATGCACGCATTTGATAGAGTTGTTTTGCAAAAAGAAAGAAGAGGTTTTTCAGCTGGCTATTTCTCGCTTATCGGTTCTGTTTGGCTCGAGATCAGCTGGTTCCGTTCCAGCGGCATTAGAGCTCCGCGCTTCACGTGGATCTCAAAACTGCGGGAGAAAGCGCGAGGGGTGACGTGCCGCGCAGACAGGTCAGATGATATATGACATGTGGGCGGCTATCTCGCTTGGGAAAAGGGCTGTCGGTTTGACTGTGGCCTGTACGGCTGCCAGCAATAACATCCTTAAATAAAACACAGTCAGAGAAAGAGGGAGAGACATAGAGGGAAAGAAAGAGAAATATTCTGGGCCAATAATGTGATTTGAAAACCTGAGAACCAAGTGTAAAATTAGATGCTGTGTATTTAGAGCTAATGCCTTGAACGAAAAACATTGTTCTATTATGGCATTGCAGAAGAACAAAAACAAAGCCTCATAGGGCGTCTGCTAATGGGAAACACATGCTGGAAAAAAAGAAATAATGGCACGTTTGGTTTTCTGTGTATCTTTCTCTCCCTCTCGCTGTCCTGTGATAGAATACTGGCGTGCTGCCCCCAACCGCGAATGATGATCTGACCGCGTTTGTCACGGGAAATTCTCTTTGCGTAAACAGCGCGGTCCAATTACGGATCATGGTAACTGACAGGCGGTAACTGTTGGGTCTGCCTGTTGCTTAACCCCGCAGATTAAATTTTCTGAAACAGAGAGGTGACCGAGCGGTCGACCTAATTCCAGGTACAGTCTGCAACAGGTTTTTCTCTCTGTTTCACATCGTGGGGTTACAGAACTTTGGTAATGGCGGTTATGAGTTTCCTGACACGCCTTATTTGAAAAGGGCCGCTGTAAGTGCTGCCTTTTATTTTACAACTGCAGCACAAAGACCGCAGATAATTAGTTAGGTAGTTGACTCAGGTGTTGTCCTGGGCTCAAATGTAAGCCTTCACTCATGCTGGCTGTCTCCAGATGAGATTTAACACTCCTGCCTAAGCAGTTCTATCTTGGAGGTCCACAAACTTGCCAGACTCAGTTTCTTTCTTCTTCTATGATCTGAAAATTTCTCATTATGGCAGCTTTTCACCCGTCCATGAATAATGGATGAACTGCTTTCATATGCTGAAGTGTTGTACTCTCATGCAGGACAGTACACCACAGTTTTGAAGTATTCAGCTTGAGTTGAATCTTTTGGACGCAACATTAAAAACCCAGGCCCTCTCCCTAAGGGCACACAGCTGGCCAGGGTGTAGAGTGCTGTTAACTTCTAACCAGGTTTCTCATTTATTTAGTGGTGAATCTGAATGCGGACTGCCTGACAGGACTGCATGGTCCGTCCACGCTCGGCATGTTCAGTCACACTGGGTCTTCGAATTTACAGCTCCCTGCCGCCATTTCACCTTGACTGCAACTTCCTCACTATGCAGTTTTTCCCAGAGGTCGCACAGCTGTGAAGGTGCTCCCTATGTAAGCCCTAACATTGGGCTGGCCAGCCCTAGTCTTTTTGTACTGCTTTGTGTACTTTTTGTCATCACCTAAGTTATGAAGACCATGTTCAGATTCCAGTTCAGGTGGATTCACTGCCAAAAACTGATCAATCGGTCACTGAACCCTGATTGCTAACAATGAAACTGAACCAAGTGCTCTACAGCACCAAGGTTCGCCATGCCTGTTGTAATCTTACTGCGTGTCGCTTTGGATAGGAGCATAAGCCAAATAAATGTACTGTAATGTAATAATAATTCCGGCTGTCCTTTGCAGCTAAAACCATTTTGGATGTGCAGGGAAGAAAAACCAAGCAACCGGAGGCGTAAATCAGGGCGTGGGTACAAGGGCGTTTCCCGCCATTAATTTGCGAAAGACACTGGGTTGTCAGGGCGACCTCAGGATAAGCGAGTAGAGACATAACCGTGTTCTAAGATGCCTCCTCCGCTGGTTTAGCTCCTCACAAGCGTTTTCAGGTGGGCTGGAGAGTCGAACAAGAGGGAGAAACGACCAATCTGCCTGTGCTGTGACTCTGAAAAGATCTAAGCGCGCTGCTGGGGGAACGCAGTATCAGACAGCTGTGCTCTTATTGTGAAGTCCCCTCTGGTCTGGCTTCTCTGGGGCCTGTCGGTGTTTTTCGTTCCCGTCACTTGGGCCCCATCGCCCAGTCTTCAGCTCGGGTGTCAATCATTCTGGAGGGATAGCTGACTTACTCTGTTTACCTGGAGACTATAAAATACAGTGCGATGCTGCTGGAGCGATCCTCAATGTGGAAAGAGTTTCACGGATGACAACCCAGCTTAGGAAATGCTGCGAAGACAAAAAAAAAAAAAAAAAGTCAAGCTCAATGTGTATCATCGTACAAAATGACTTTTTTTTGTTTTACATTTTTAAAAGATATTGGCAGTAAGGCGACCCAGTTTGACTTATTTCAAGATATGGCAATGAGCTATGAAAATTTTGCTTGTTAAACAGACAGTAAACTTAAAACAAGCTGATATTTTCTGCTTCAGAAGAAAATATGCTTTAAGTCTAATTACAAAAATGAGACATTTGTTAACACAAACTTTATTGTAGTGAAGGGTTACGCGTGTGACACCGCACAAGAAAGGGCTCCATGAATGACATCAGACAGGAAAGGGTTACACAAGTGACACAATACAGAAAAGAATTCAATGCATGACATCACATAGGAAAAGGTTACACAGATGACTCCAGACAGAAAAGTGTTACACGTGTCACACCACTCAGAACAGGGTTACACAGATGACACCATACAGGAAAGGCTTACACATACGACACCACACAGGAAAGGCTTACACATACGACACCACACAGGAAAGGCTTACACATACGACACCACTCAGGAAAGGGTTACACATGTGACTCCACACAGGAAAGGTTTACACAAGTGACACCACAAAGGAAAGGGTTACACAGATGACTCCACACAAGAAAAGGTTACACAGTTGACAGCACTTTGAAAAGACTTACACATATTGCATTATGCAGGAAATGAAAACAGATGGCATCATACAGGAAAAGGTAACACAGATGACACCAAAGGGTTACGCGAATAACGCCACATGGGAAAAGGTTACACAGATGACGGCAAAGGGTTACACGTATGAAGCCACATGGGAAAAGGTTACACAGATGACACCAAAGGGTTACGCGTATGACGCCACACGGGAAAAGGTTACACAGATGACACCAAAGGGTTACGCGAATGACACCACACGGGAAAAGACTACACAGATGAACCAAAGGATTACGTGTATGACGCCACATGGGAAAAGGTTACACAGATGACACTCCACCCAGCTGAATAGGACTCATCTCCTTGTCTCTTCTATGCTGAGTACTTTTGTGTTGGAGCTAAAAGCATCTGCTGTTTTATGGCCAAATTCAATTAACAATTTGATGGAATAAAAGGCGGTGGGAGTAAAACATCTGGAGTCGTTAACGGTTAACGCGATAAACGGAAGGATGGCAGGGGCTGTGAAACAATGCCGACAGGGGACTTTCAAGGGCAAACCCTCCCACAGTGCCTCTGGTGCTTCATACACACCCCACATCCAATCCACAACGTGTCATCGTATGTGCCATAAACAGCCATCTCCGGGTACATGTCAGAAATACACTCTCCTTGTTCTGGAGGTTTTGTAAAAACGGTGAGTTAAACATAAATAAGTGGTGAATGTAAGGTGTCTCTAGACAGTGTCTATTATTGAACAGCAAAAATATTACACAGAGCAGTGCATCCAGCCCTGTTACTGAGGATCTGCAGTCCTCTCAGTGTTCACTGCAACCCCTGGAGTTGTAACGTGGATCTACAGGAATGAGGTTAGCATGTTTCTCAATGTCTATAAATTATATCCCATCAGAGCGAGGCTAGCTGAGACAAATAATCCTCAGAGCGTTAGTCCATAATATAAATTAATTTTCTTATCATAGAAAATGTAATATCGTGTAAAGTTCAAATAAAATGCAGATAGGCCCCAACTTTTCCTGGCACCACAGTGCAGAGGACACGTCTTCCTGTGTCAAAGCTGTAAAGGAGGGGCTCACTCTGGACACAGGCTCACTTCCTCAACCTCAGTCACATGGGAGGGATTGTTGCTGGGGATTGGTCCTTTGCTTCAATTGATGTCGGGCAGTTTGAGAAAGTCCACAAAGGAGGATTGGGGTGTTGAGAGGGGGAAGTGGGGTGTGTGTGTAGCAGCACTGAGCAGAGTAATTTAATGCATGGGTTTTTCTGGGGGGCCCCGCATGACAAGGGGCCCCCTGTCCCAGGCCGGCCTTCTTGCAGTGACCCTTGTCATCACTCTCATACACTCTCAGCGATGTCTGCTAGCTCATACGGGTCAGATAGCACCTGGATGAACTCGGAGGGCTTCGGTTCACAGCCATTTGCCTGAAAACTTTCCTCTGCGGTCACTGGATGAGGGGAAAGGTCATTGGTCACAAGAGGTTTAGATGCAAACCTCATTGGCTTAATCAGAACATTTATGCTGATAAACAAGACATAAAATTACTTTCACTGTGATGCTAATTTCATTAGTGAATTATTATTAGTGCTTAAAAATTTGTGTAAACAAGAAACGTGTCACAAGTTCACTGGAATTTTTTTTTTGTTATTTCAGCATGTTTTAAGGATCCAATTCAACTTAAAATAGTAATTTTCTCGACAAAATAAAAGATTTGAAATTGACTTTATTGATTTGACAGTGTGAAACATGCTCGAGTAACGAAAGGCATGACCTCCTCTCTGAATGTCCAGGCTGGACGGCAAAACTGTGATTCATTGGCTCACTAAACTCTCTCAGGCTCTCTGGTAGTATTAGCCATAACATTTTATTCATATTAACACATAGTTTTACACATAACAGTTTAAAATCACACCAAAGCCTGACCAGCTGGGGCTGAGATAATTGTGGTATTGTGGATATACTGGTGGGAATGTCACATGCGGAGCTCCAATTATAAAAAACAAAAAGGAGAGAATTTTTTCTTGTTCCGTTTTTTTTTTTGTCATAATACACCAGAGTAAGAATAGAATCTGATGGACTGAAAGAATATATAAAGATGGGGGGACAATTTGAGAAAAGCATAAGAAAAGAGAGGGGCCAATGGTACTTTGTAACCTACAATGGATTCTGCCTGCAAAGGATTCTGGGACAGCACCAGGAGGCCTTGGAGCATACTACCAGCGGTTAAGTGACGTTTTCTCCTACACTTGCAATAAGTCAATGCAAGAGTACAGTACTTACAGCGACAGACAGAGAATGGCGCTGTTTTTCTGTGAGTGCCAACTTCTAGAGTGTACTCCAGACTTCCAAAGATTCTTAACTGTTTAAACAAAGGTTTTAAAATTCAGGTTTGGAAAGAAAACATGGAACCGCCTGTTTTTGGGTCTACCTGGTTCTGTTATTAAACACAACTATTCAGCAAAGAGGAAGAAAAAATGAGTTTAATCAGCCTGGTATGTTCATGGATGTAGGGAACACTACAGGACCCCTCACACTTAAGTGTAGGAGCAACATCAGGTGGCGATGAGGTGCAATTGCACAGTCTTACCACTAGGCGCTGCTCGGCTGTAGAAACGGCCTGGTCAGACGGGAGGTGAGCTTAACCATGGCGCTGTTCAGGGGACACAATGAGGCCTCTGTCCCGCTCCCATGAAAAATCAGAAATTTTTTTTCTGTGAAATATTTCGAGCTGCAAATGACCAACAGCAGCGCCTTACCCGATTCTATCCAAACAAGCGGATGTGAACTTGACACGCCATGACGGACGCATTCTGTCCATCTTGGTTTTGGCGAAGGGTAGCAGTGGCCATGATCCTGACTGTACTGCTGTCTTTATTTCTTCTTTTCTCTATTCCCCTCAACTCCATCCCTCCATCTCTCTGCCTTTGAGGCTGATACAAAAGCTTGGAAAGATATAGAGATGGCCATAACAGAAGCTGTGAGTGTGAGAGGGGGAGGGGGGCTGTGTGGGAGTGTGTGTGTGTGTGTGTGTGTGTGTGTGGGGAGGGACGGCTTGAGTCGCAAAGGGAGTTTGGTATGAAGTGCAGCAGTGGAAATTCAAATCAGTGCGCCCCCACCACTCTTGTATTATACAGGCCTTTCCTGAGTCCTTATGGCAGGACAGAGAGGCGTTTCCAACTGACGGTTCATCAGGAGGGTAAGGGGGTGGGACACACACACACACACACACACACACACACACAGTAAACTCCTATATTGGCAGCATAGAGGAAACTGACGTTAGGTTTGCACAGAGTTGTAAAATCCAGGTCCAGAATTTATTACTCCATCTCAGCATTTTGCTCCAACCACGTATTCTCATCAATAATTAGGATTCTTCCTGCAGGAGGTAGAGATTATTACTGATGTCAGCTGGCTGGGTTGAAGGCTGGAAAGAAAACATGGCAAGACATTTACTTTCTAACCCTGGAGTTTACACTTTTGGGTGTAGATTCAGTCCAGCCCAAAGCATGGCTGCAGCTGCTGTGTGTGAGACACTTTATGGGCCAGCGGCGTCTCCTCGGCCCTCTCCAAATAAACCGGGACAGCCTGCAAGAGAAACACGGGCGAAACTGAGGGCTGCCTGCAGGCCATACAAGCAAATGAGAGTCCTGTGTGTGTTCACCTGCCACAGCAAATCAGAACTGTGTGTGTGTGTGTGTGTGTCTGTATGTGTGTGTAGGTATGTGTATGTGCGGTATTGGGGTGGCATGAGGTGGTGTGTATGTGTGCATATTTTCATATTTGTTCATGCATATCTACGTCAGTGTGTCTGTTTTTGCAATTTAACTACACTTGAATATACACGCATGAGTTTTTGCTGGCCATTGTGAATCAGCTCCACACTGTGTGTGTGTGTGTGTGTGTGTGTGTGTGTGTGTTTTTTTGCATGTTTTTTATATTTTCACTCTCCTGCATTGGTTTGTGCGTACGCATTTATGTTTTTAGTCATGTGTACGTGCATAGCGATTGCACACGCGAATAAATAAATAAATAAATAAATAAATAAGTGAATGAAAAATTAAACCTAGCAAAATGTTATCTTAAGAATATTTCTAGTACACCTTCAGAAACAGCCCGCTGGAGAGAGTGAAATGGTTTCCTGGTTTACCCTGCACTGTCCATTACACAATTGTGCACGGCAGTCACATTCCCTCTTTAATGTTCTCAGAAAGATGAAATTAGGCACTTCCTTTCTCGCTGACTTATTAAATTATGTTGAAAGAGAAAATATGATCAATAATTCAGGACTTTGCTACAGTGACAGCATTGCCCGACGTAAGGACCCCGCTCCGACCGTTCTTGCGTTTCTAATCCCTGCAGATCCTCCGGTAAGGATTCAGATAAAAAAATAATGTAGCGCAGAGATCAGATCCTTCATTAAACAAAACACAATCTAGAGCATTTCAGAGATTCTGAGTATGGGAGATACTGTATGTGTTAAATGGAAATAAGAGACTTAACTTCCAACAAAAAAATACTCAGTAACAAAATCTCAAGGACTGTAATGCCAGATAAATAACATTTTCCCTCTTTAATAAACGCTTTATTGATGCATTGTAACGAGTTATACACATTGAACAGCAAAGCTGTAACGTGTAAAATGCATTTAAATACATCGCGATATTGTCGGAACCAAACCCACATGAGTTGCGGTAAACAAAGAATTTTGGGTACCCATTGGGTGGAAAAGACAAAACTAAAAATGAAGTACAATCTGATTTAATATCTCTGATTCTACTTTTCAATATTTTATGTCTCTAATAATAATGTGGTCTTGATTCTCAAAACAGACGCATAAATGATTCCAGTGTTAGCATTCTCAGAGGTAGTTTCTTTACTTCGATTAAAGGTAAAAAAAAAAAAAAAAAAAAAACTACTGGAGGATTTCTGAACAGAATATTTTTCACATAATAAAATTATCCTGCGCTCGACACGCACATTAGCCAGGGAGGAAAAGATTGATCTGACACGGTAAAATGGTGTAAATGAGGGTATTTTTAAACGTGCGGAACTTTATATAAATATAGCATTCCCTCATGTAGGCTATGTGAGCCCCTGTTGTAGCACTAGACACCAGAGAAGAAGAAGTCATTAAACGAGAGCTTTATTACGAGCTGTTGTGCCAGAACGCAATTAGAAACGCTTGTGCGCGGGAAATATTTTACAAGGAACTACTCGCTACATGAATATTTTATTCATTCATATTCCGGGACATTCGTTGTGTGGTAATGCCGATATAAATGAGAGGTAGGTCTAATAAGAAATAAAAAGCCGTGTAAAAGCGAGTACATGCTTTCTCCATTATGGCCACCATAAATTATCTCCCAATTTGTAGTTAGTTCAGAGCGTAAACCTATTACATCAAGAGTAATGTAATTACAAACATGCAGCTATGGGAGAAATGGGAAAAAAAAGGCTTGTTGTAAGACACAGGAGAACCTTATTTATATACCTTTTACAGCATCTTGTGCTTTAATCTAGGTCATCCACAATGGCTTTAAGTGTTTGCTGCAGTTTTTAAGAGTGGCTGCGTTCCCTTTTCAGTTGGTTAATCACAAAAAAGCGGTTTTCAGTTATAATTTTGCATTAGCGAAAGCCTGGCAAGACAGTTAGTTAAATTGATCGGCCCGCGAACATCAGCCTACCATCAAGATGTATCAGCACACGTTTGACAACTGTGCTCAGTGCAATTTATTTTAGACCCGACCAGTTAGTTTGATTTTTGATACATGATTTTTGCTTGCAATACCAACCAAACACCCAGAGAATGAGGTACAGTGTTCAGAAGTCAAACACAGACACTGCGACCGATTTAAGCCTGCTTGGGCAGGAGAAAAGTAGTTATGGAGGACTGCAGAATGCGCGGTGACGTTCGCTAACCACACCGTCTGGACCTCGGCAGCGCATTTCAAAAGCAATCAGCTTAACAGCTGAGCTGAGTATTTGGGACTCTTCCGCGGCCCAAACCACCAAGCATGAATCTTTAATCTCGCATATGCTTTGGCTGTCCCGGCCAATCGGGATGTCCGCGCGGAGACGAGGACGCGGGTTGCAGTGGGAGAGTCCGTTTTTCCCACGCGCTGTATGGCAGCAGAGGTAGCGCCGTCACCGGGGGAGGCGCAGCACAGAGCCTGATCAGCGATAATTACCGTTAATTATTTGAGGAGACCTATACCTGCGCTGAGAAATCCGGTTAACAGAAATTCACAGATGGGGCTTAGGTCTCTCTCCCTCTCTTTTTCTCTGACCTTTCCCTTCCATCTTTCCATTGACATCCCTTTCTCCACCACTCTCTCCCCTTCCAACTCTCTCTCTCTCTCTCTCTGTATTTCTCACTCCAGACTTCGCTCACTCTCTTTCTATCTCTCATTCACATCATCCCCACCTCTTTCACTCTCTTTCCACTTCCCCGGTGGGGTTTGAATATTTACACTACAAGGCACACCCTCTGGTCTTCCACTGGAGGGAGGATGACAGGGGCAAGATCCTCACTGGGCCAGGGAACAGGGTTGCTGGGAGGACCCCTCTAGGCCGGGCAGTGGGGTCAGTGGAAAACAGGCCTGCTGCACGCTATTGCACATTGCAGGACATTTGCACATCTGCACTATTACTTTTTTGCGCATTTGTATAGTCTGTTGCACATCCTCAAATTGTTTTTTATTATCTGTAAATATATTTTTCTTTTTTTCATTTTATGTTAATACTACTACTTTACGTCCTTGTTTTTCTTAAATTTTTTAAATTTTTAATTATTCTATCCCCGGGTCCTCGGGTACGTTGTCTCGTTCCATTCCATGTGTGAGCATGTGTTTGGTAAGACAAATAAAGTTCCTTGAATCCTATGGAAAGAGGCCAAAAGGTGCAGTGTCCTTGCTGGGACCTTACTGGTGAGGAAGCCATCTGTGCCCTGGGAATGAGTGGGGGCAGCGGGTGAGTGAAAAGATGGAGGACCCAAGTGTGGAGGATGTGTATTTATTAAATTAAGAAAGTGCAGAAAACCAAGTAATAGAAAATATAAACTACATAGGGAAACGGAAAAGAACTAAACTAAAACAAAGTGCTGTTGTAACGTCTCCTGGTGCCCATGAATAAGATAAAGGCACCAGGAGGGTAAATACAGGTGGAGGACCCAAATGCAAGGATGTAACGTTTAATCAAATAAACAAGGTGCTCAAATAAACAGAATAAAAACTAAACAATGGATGCAAACCAAAGGGAGTGCTCTAAAAAAAGATGTTACTTTGTGGGACTACCTGCCTGTGCAGGGAAAAACCAAGGTATAAATAGTAAAGGGGGATGATTATCTTAATTAAAACCAGGTGAAAGCTGGGGGTAATTGAATAATAATTAAGGGAGGCAGGTAGCCACCAGGAATGCCTTGAAGGGGGAGGGCATGTAAAATACAGCTGTAAAATAAAAGTTGTTACAATCCAAGGCTACTTGCCGGTGAGGGGTTTGACAGAGTTTTAAATTGAGAAAGGGAATCCTACTTAAATAAAGAATCATCAGGTGAACACAATTAACAATGAGCGGTAGGATAATGGGATAGTGGGAATAGGCAGGTAGCCGGACGGAACAGGGGAGAACAGGAGGGAGATATCACAATCACTTTGCCTAATATAAGTGCATCCTGGCTACTTTCAAACAGTCTTTTTTGCTTAGGTAAGTTCCTAACTCTTTGAAAATGGCCCAGAATTCTTCACGTGGCAGCCACGATCAATGTGTTTGAATTCTCCCAATGTTAAGGAAGGTGCTACAATGCTTCCTAACTTATCGCCTTTAGCATAGGGTACAATGAACCATCCTTTTCGAAAAGAATGGGGACAACACTATCCCACAATTCCATGCGACAGCAATATTTAAAGCGGCTACCATCTGTCAGCCCAATCACGAGAAACAAATGAACATGACGGGCGAGAGAAGCATGATCACCTTGCCAAGTGTAAATGCATTTGGATTCTCTCATTAGCGAGGTTGTCTTCCTAAGCTCTTATGAATTCCCCTTTACACCATTCCTTAACCTCATGACATTTTCCATCAAGGTTAAAGAAAAGTAGTTAAATATTAGACGACAGGACATAATTCTTTGACAATACAAATGCAGACCCTGTGTCTTCCCATTTCACTCCGCCCATCCCTTTCTCTCTCTAGGTAGGTAATTTCATAAAGACTTATAAAGATGATAACATAGGTCTATTGACAGAGATTTGCCAGCTAATGGCTTCCATCCCCATGTCGTCCCAGTGTTAGGGCTCAGGGTGTACTGACACATCTGCACATAAAGGTTTCATTTGTGCTCTTGCTTCAGACAGACCTATAGCAGCACGGAAAAAAATTAATGTAATTATATCCCTGAAATACGAGTTTCGGGGATATCATGGTTTCGCCCACCCCGCCACCGCATCCCCCGCCGCGTCTGCAGATTTTAGCTGTTAGCGTGATAAATCACAAAATACTTTACATTGGCTTTTCATTTTTAGCTTATGGGTAGATATGTTAGAGAGGATGAACTGATTAGATTTTGGGCAAGTATGCGCTCTAGGTTTGCTACCAGGTGGCGCTATATATTGAAAAAATCAGTTTGTTAACTATATCTCTGGAACAATTTCTTACACAGACCTCAAATTTGCCTCATATTGT